>JALJCO010008672.1:0-16613 GCA_023101725.1 Atherinomorus stipes
AGCTGCCAGTGAAATTGACAAAAAATAATTATTAATACAAATTTCATGAACATCATGACATTGATTTTGAATTGTGGTTCAACATGAATATTAAACACAAAAAAATAAACAAGAAACCAAGCATGATGGGCCTCCCAAACTAAAATGTTGTTGAGCAACAATCACTGCAATCAGGTGTTTTCTGTAACATCCAATCAGACGTCTGCACCTGTTGACAGGTATGTTGGTCCAACGTTCATGAGCAAGGTGCTTCAACTTGTCTGGGACAATTTCGTTTGTTTTTGTTAATAATTTTTCAAACAAAAAATTCAAAATCAATATTTTATTTTACTAAATTGTAATTTTGTAAGTTTTTATTTATTATTACTTTTTTCAGTTTCATGTTTTGTGAATTACTGTTGTGAATTTAGCTTTTTCTTCAATGGGAAGGTATGTAGACTTTCAAGCACAACTGTATGTGTGCGAAGGGTCATGAAATCAGTACTGTTAACATTACACTTATTAATACAAGTAGCTCACTGTTGGCATTAATTTCAGCAGCTAACTAGCCAGTCAGCTTCCCGAGAAGACTGTCCCTCATTGTCAGAAATTAAATCAGCCACCACGCGCTTCCTTTTAAGATGCTCCTGCATCGCTGGAGTCCCGGAGGGGTTCTTCCTCTTTCTTGGATTTCTATAAAATGCTCCCAACCTTTCAAGCTCTATTGCCGACTCACCATGGCGCTGTTGTTTGGGCATTACTTGGATTGCTACTACTGCATCAAGGACAGAAAGGCAGACGAGGCAGCGGAAGATACAGCAGCTGTTTTGAGAGGAAAAACTAATCTTCAAAAAAAATAAACGATTAAGTTGATTCTTAAATTAGTCGCAGACTATTTTGATAGCCAATGTAACTGTGACTCGTCAAATAATCTTGGCAGCCCTAAACCCAGGTGCTGCTGAAAAGCAGGCTAGCATGGGGCTGTCTCATCCGTCCTGGTTCTGCATGTCAGATTGATCTCATAAAAGTCCAAAGGAAAGCCAGTTTTGATTGCTCGGATGGTTAGCATCTGTACTGTAAATGCTGCAGAATGGTAGCTCGAAACGCTTAAGTCAAAAAAGGCCCTAAGGAAAAAGAGAAAGGTGGTCAACCAAAAAATAAATAAATAAATAAAAGGTTGAAGACCGTGTACATTCTCAGGAAATCTCTTTATAATCCAAAGTTTAACATCTTATCAAACAAAATGGGTTTTGAACTCTCCATCACCTTGACTCCTCTCCCAAACATCCAGACCACATCTATCTTTTGGCCTCCATTCAGGCTATCAACCCAGGTTTCATTGGCTTGTTTCATGCTGTGTGACATGTTTGTTTTGGGATCAGCAGTAACTTTAAATTTATTTTCAAGACTTTCTGAATTCTCAGCACACGGCCCTGTCTTCACTACGTTCTCCATCATGCTTTTTCATTTCTCACCTGTTTCTTGTTCTCATGGCTTCTCCTCACTGATCTGAAACTCACCAACTCCTACCACTCCCACTCTAAAATATGTAGGTGGGAAAACATCTACTATGCTAGAAATTTGGACAGTGTGGGACGTGAGCCTGACTAATCTTTGAAGAAAAGAGACAAAAATAAGACTTTTGAGTAGAGAGGGTGGCTGTCACTAACATTATCAATGTTAGACCTAAAATGATGACTCAGCAACCGTTGTAGCAAAAAACATACAAAAACAAGAAAAAACTATTATTCTACCTGAACAGGAATACCTGAATCAATTGCAGTGACTTTTTGGGTCATTTATTGACTCCAGGTGTTGCTTTGGAGAAACGGACTTTTAGCTCCTCTAAGCTTGTTGCTAGCAGTAGGCCCGTCTGGTCCTTGAGAGCAGCAGCCCTGCAAGTTTGAGGTTTTTCCAACTTACCTGATTAAAATGAATGAGTCAATGAGCAGACCTTGATAAGCTGTTGGATTCATTTAATTTAGATCAGGAGTGTTATATCAGAGAAACATCTAAAACTAAAACCTCCAGGACTACGGTTCTCTAAGAACAAACTTCCCCTGTGCTAGCATTTGCATTGGATAAGTTAACAACTAGCGTCCCCTAGCAAGTGACCTACTAGATAAAATACTCCCCCTGTTGTTTATTATGCTGCGTTCCATTTACCTTGGAACTGAGGGGCGAAATCACACCCGACCAAGTTGTGTTGCAGTGCAAAACAACAAGGCTATTGTTATTAGCCACTGTTAGCACAGCAGGCATTGTAGTTCACATATACCACATGAAAAAATGTGAATTACACCACAGCAGCTTCCTCCTACATCTACATAAAACAATACCACGTGTATGACTGATTTAATGCAACAAAAATAGTCAGAAGCGCAAATAAATGTAACATTACAGAAGCTTCTACAACTGCTAACCTGACTGCTAACACTGGGAGGCCTTTAAATCTGAACTCTGAGGTGGCAGGATTGTCTGACCTTCGGAACTGGGAAATCCCACCTGGGGGGGGGGTTCCTGTTGAAACTTCCGACTCGGAACTAGGAATTTCTGACTTCCGAGTTCAATGCATCATTGGAAAGTATATGCTTGCATTTGCTTTAAAGATGCTAACAACTAGCATCCCTAAGCTAGTGACCTAACGGATAAGATGTGCCCTCTGCTGTGTAATAATAAGGATATGCTAGTGTTAGCTTTGCGGAGGCAAACAAATAGCTTCTCAAGGCTAGTGAGCTGCAGTGAGCTGTCTTGATTAGCCATGAATATGGATAGGATGAGCATTTAGAGGCTGGCAACCATTATACTGAAGCTGACAGCCAACTGAAATTTGTACTGCTTTTGTTACTAGCACACTAAAGCTAACTGATTTCGCTGCTAGTCGCATGTCTAATTATGGTGAACACTCATTAATCTGCCACTATATTTCACACATCTGCTGCTGAAAATCATGCACCGCATAACGTTATCATGCTAGCTAATGCTAACAGAGACAGCTGTGGTGTTGCTGAGAGTTAATGACTAATCTGGGAGATATTGTGAAATATCAGGTTATTTGCTCTGATCAGGACAACGTTGGGACCAGAAAATAAACCAGTCAGAAACACAAACGGATCAGGAAGACGGTGTCCTGCAGCCTTTAGTTTCTTCTGCAGGGCATGTGAAGACTATGTGGTTTGTACAGTCCTTAAACAACAAGGCAAGCCAAACATAAGACAAAATAGAAAAGTAACGACCTTTGAAAGAGTTTTAAAGTTGTTGTTTTTTTTTGTTTGTTTGTTTTTTTTATCAAGTTTGATTAGTAATAATGAGATTTGAGTGTTATTCCAGTCTGGCTTTTCATTAAAATCAGTTTCTGGAGATAAATAATAATAGTTTACATTAATGCTCCAATGTAAAAATATGTCAATAACTTTGAGATCTCTAGATAACATACCAAGTATAGGTTATCATAACCTTAGACAAATGTCCAACATTGTAAATCCAGATATTTTTGCTGCTTTCTATGTTGGTAGATGCAAAGTAATTAGGACTAGTCCCTAAGCAATGGCTGTGCCGCAAGCGGTGGCGGAGCCAGAAATTTTTCACTGGGGTGGCCAGGGAGAGACCATTACTCACATAGGGGTGACCATAAGTAAATACCTCAGAGCACATGTATGTATATATTATATATACATCTAACTGTATGGGGTAGCTAGTGTGTAAAATAAGAAGGGAAAGTGGTTTGGAAGCAGTTTGGGGTCTCCCTTGCACAAGCTTTCTTTCCCCGATCGCAATATCTCAGCGAGAAAAGCTTAAAAGTGGGATTTTCAACTTCTGCAAGTCCGATCTTAAAAATTCACTGTATGGGGTAGTTTGTGTCTAAAATAAGAAGGGAATATGGTTTGGAAGCAGTTTTGGACCTCCTGTCTGAAGCAGAGGCTTTCTTTCCCCAATCACAATATATCAGCGAGAAAAGCTTAAAGGGACTAGAGGCAAGATTAAGAAACGAAAATCGTGACTGGCGCTTCAGGTAACTGCAGCCACAAGCCAAGCTGTCACGGGAGCACAAACTGAAGCTATAATGTTGTTTTCTACGCTTTTTCTTCGTAGTTCCACTTTTTAGTGTCTTTCATTTGATCTGGATCGTTTGCTGACGGCAGAAGAATCCATAACTATCGCTTACAGTGTTTGAATTTACCGCAACTTCTTGTGTCTAAAATAAGAAGGAAAAATGGTTTGGAAGCAGCTTGGGGTCTCTGTAACTGCTTGATTGTTGCCCAATTAAAGCGTGGGGGTGGCCAGTGGGGTGGCCACTGATTGGTAGCTCCACCCCTGGCCGCGAACCTGTCGGATCAGTCTATAGTGGCAGATTGTGCAGCATACTACTGCCACCTACCGTTGACTTGTTGGTTACAGCAATCTAAAGGCTTGTTTATTCTCTATGACAAAGATAGACGGACATTTTCATCTGTGTCCAGCATTGTTTACACGCCTAATTTGGTTTGTTTTCAGGGCACATGAGGATTCATTGTTCAAAGCAGCAAACAGAGCAATACCTTCAGAAACTGGGTTTGTTGACTGTAGTTGACATGTTTCCAGAAAAGGGAACAAACCAGAGAAGAACAGAACCAGGAAATAGAAGCAGCAGAAGAAGAGGACAAGGACTGCAGCTGTAGAGATGACGGGGGCTTTTGAAGAGGGGCTGTGCCAGTGTGTCGAGCAGTGGATTACCACCAACCAGTGACTGAAACTGATGTCGGATTGCAGAAGTGAACTCTGAACTCAGCGCTGCTCTCTAGCAGATGAAAAAAGAGCAAAATCTTGCACATCCTGAAAAGGTTGAGACTAGGTGCTGGACCACGACAAACAATGCAGATAATAAGGTGAAAAGAAACATGAATCCGCACACTAGTTTTAAGTGCTGCTCTTCTTCAGACTCAGCAGCGCCCGAAACATCACTTTTTGTTGGTGAATAAACCAATTTGGGAGCTACAACTCGACCCGATGAATTGACTTAACCATAACAACGTAAAAGAGGCATGGAAGTATGAGAGCTGCAACATCATTTGACGTATCTGTTCATGTACATCAGGGAGCATAAATAGGCCTTCAGGCTCCCCCCAAATCAGTTCTTTTGGGGGAGTTGGTTTTCTAAAAAACAAATTTTTTGGGACTCGGATATGGTAAAGAAAAAAAAAAAAAAAATAAAAACAATTTTACATCTTGTCTGTGGTTTTTTTTTATATTGAAAATAAAAAAATAAAAAAATAAAATGCAATAAAAATTAAAATTAACCATAAACTATACACAGTAAGATATTTATATATTTTTAATAGATTAAAGGTTGCAGATGAATTGGCAATCTCTAACCCCGTGTTCACACCGGACGCCTCCATTCGCGTACGCGCCTAGATTTCAACGCGCGAATGCTGGAAGTTTACTCGCTTCATTCAGGCGTTTTTTTCGCGTGAATGAAGCGTATTGTACGCGCGAATGGAGCGTATTGTACGCGCGAATAAAACGCTTCATTCGCGCGTCAAGTTGAACTTTCTAGAGAAAACAGTGGTTTGTCACGTAGTCATTCAGTTCAGTCAGATGAACAAGGCAGAGTCCGGTTATTTTGAGCGAGTTGCGGCATTCTACCTGCTCTGGAAGATGGAAAAGAGAAGACGCCGGCGTGTTTGGACCCACCAGTTTCTCCAGAGGCGCTCGGAGCTCGGTGAATTTCATCAGCTGATCCAGGAGTTACGTCTGGATGACGGTCGCTTCCAGGGGAATTTCCCAGCCCAGTTTGATGGGCTTCTGTCGGGGAGGATCGGTGCTGCATATCCCTCCAGGATAAAAACTACAGGCGCTGTATTCCGGCTGCTGGGCGTCGGTCCACCTGCCTTCGGTGAGTAAGCTAGCCGCAGCTAGCTAGCTAGCGCTTCCACCAAAATGTCCAACAACTTCCAGCAAAAAAACGTGTTGTCGCTAGCTATTGTAGCTCAGTTTAACGAGTCTCTGCCGTCTCCTCGCCCCCACCTCTCAACATTTAACCAGCTGATTAAATGCAACTCGTAACTGTCCGCTTTCCTGCTGCTTTCAACCGGTTCACAACCACAACACACACAGCGTGTGTTTGTTTACATCTACTGAAGCTGAACTCCTGGCACTGGGGCGTCATCTTCTGACCAAACTGAATATTACACTAGTCTGACTACAAATTCATATTGAATTATATTGACGTTTTATAACAAACAACCTCAATTTATTTATGTAGCGAGGACAGAGCTGCATATTCCTCCGGGAGTGTCGGCGTTGTGACGTTTCACCCCGTCGAACACCGGCTGCAGAGATCTGCAGCTTTTTGGTTAATGAGGTTTTGTTTGACCGGGTTTTCAGTCCTAAATTTATGGTATTACACTACTTTTGTGTGCAGCATTTTGTGATTTTATCAGTGAAAAGCGCTTTTCCCTTCTTTACTGTTGAAGAAAGCAGCGAGCTGCAGAGCGTCGGTCCGTTCACATCACGTCTCATTCATTTTCAATGACGGGGCTCGTTTATTCGCGCGTCAAAAACGCTCGAGTTCAATTTTTTCAACTCGAGCGAATAGGCAAAATACGCTCTATTCGCGCGAATAAGACGCCTCATTCGCGCGAGTAAAACGCCTCATTCGCGCGAGTTAGACGCGCGTTTGGGGCTCATCGCGCCGCGAATTCGCGTCAAACGCGCCGCGCCAAGCAAAGGCGCGTCAATTCGCGCCTACACATTGACTTAACATGTAATTCATTCGCGCAAATGATTTTATTCGCGTCCGGTGTGAACACGGGGTAAGAGGAACCATATGACTCAGTGAAATTAAGTTTGCACTTAATCACTGAAAAAGCAACAAGGACAACACTTTAAATGATTGACAACTGCTCACACAGTGTTTGTGTGATGGACAGTTCAGATACACTGTGGTCACACTGATGAATCCACAGTTACACACTCACATCATGTTCAGATTGATGTTGCATGAAATAAATTACAATGCTCGGTTACACAAGAGTGAACATGCCAGTTTTTTCCCACTGCTTCTGCTGCCATTGTTTTAAAAGAACGTGCTTTGGCCAGTTTTCTTGTTAATGTTTCAGCACCAGTACTGTCAGAAAAAGAAAGAAAGATTAAATTTTAGCCCATATTGCTGCAGAAATATTCTGCCATGGAGGTCTCCCTCACCGTTAGCCAGGCACAAAAGAAATTATTAAAGTGCTGATGACATGTTTTTACATTTTTTGCCATGTTTTAAAGACCAAAACATTCCTCATGATGATCTATGTAACAGAAACAAACACGCCTGCATAAATGAGTTATTAAGAAACAAAGCTGCATTTCAGCATCTGACCAGACTGTGGCGCTGTTTGCTGAAACAGGACGTGACGTCAGTCAAAGAACGTCTGCAGTTCATTTACTGTAACATGAAAGCCAATGGGCTCCTACTGTAGCAGTTTTTAAGTTCCTTTTCCAGTTTTACAGACGGTCAGTAACGACTCAGCCTTCTGTTGTATTGCCAGTTAATGTTTAAAAGCTCATAAGGACGTTGGATGAGGATAAAGCAGCACTTACCAGTGGGAGCCTCCTGCTGCTGCCTTCAGTCTGCAGCTTCTCTTTACTGGAGCTTCAGCCACCAATGTGTTGAGACTTCTAACACATGGAACTGCAGTCATGTCCTCTGGTATATTCTTTCTCCACCATCATTGCTTAATCAGATCACCATACAGCTGCTGTACGGACAGACAGCTACTGCTCGGTTATAACAGGACTTCTCTGGTCATCAGATCTCCTCCAGCTGCTTCCCAAGACGCATCCTTCCCTCCATCCTCATCTTAAAACTCGACTGGAACCATGTAAGTTGTTATCTTCTCATTTTTAAAGGTTTAGCCCGCGGCTAACAGTTAGCTGCAAGCTAACACAGAGAATGAGTGCTTCTTCACTATCACGCCTGACTCTGTGGGTCTGAGCCGCTCATTGCAGTTCTGAGTCCACTCATGTGGGTCTTGCGGGCTTTTAGCTGGACCAAGTGGACTGGGAGCTGGGGAAGGACTTGTAGTCACAGGCAGCTGACTACAGTTCTAGTCCGGTTCTAAGCTGTAAGATCTGATGTCTCCATCTCTCTCAGCATCATCACACTCTTCTGAACTGGTGATGATCAACCACACAAACCAGTTCCAGTCCAGCTGTTCTGGAGCATATTTTATGTTTTCCACTGCTTTGATTAAACATGTAAATCAATGAGTCAACTGCAACTCCTTATCTTGCTGACTTCCCGACATGGAGAGGAGTTTCCTAGCTAAGAGCTAGC
Organism: Atherinomorus stipes; assembly: GCA_023101725.1. Lineage (NCBI taxonomy): Eukaryota > Metazoa > Chordata > Actinopteri > Atheriniformes > Atherinidae > Atherinomorus > Atherinomorus stipes. The sequence continues at coordinate 8,288 of JALJCO010008672.1, forward strand.
TGCTAGTGAGCTGGGCCTCTTAAATATCAGTGAATACACGTCTGATTGACTTCTAACTGCACAGAACTACTTATTTGGTCTTGTGTTGTTGTATTGCAAAGTTACTTGAAGTTAAGGTTGTGTCATCAACACTTTAAGCAAATTATTAATGAAATACATGATGGATTAATTGGGAAAGACTTTCACACTGGTGTTCAATTAGAGCACAATCTCACCATCTACCTGCCTCAATGCCCAAACCTGGATTTCCTAGGAAATATACACTATATTGCCATACGTATTGTCTCACCTGCCTTGACTCACATATGAGCTTCAGTGACATCTCATTCCTGATCCATAGGGTTCAGGATGACGTTGGTCCACCTTTGCAGCTAGAACAGCTTCAACTGTTCTGTGAAGGCTGTCCACAAGGTTTAGGAGTGTTTATGGGAATCTTTGACCATCTTCCAGAAGCACATTTGTGAGGTTACACTGATGTTGGACCAGAAGGTCTGGCTCTCAGTCTCCGCTCTGATTCATCCCAAAGGTGTTCTATGGGGTTGAGGTCAGGACTCTGTGCAGGCCAGTTCAGCTCCTCCACACCAGACTCTGCATCCAGGTCTTCATGGACCTGCTTTGTGCACTGGTGCACAGTCATGTTGGAAGAGGAAGGGGCCAGCTCCAAACTGTTCCCACAAAGTTGGGAGCATGGAATTGACCAGAATGTCTTGGTATGCTGAAGCAGACAGAGTTCCTTTGCCAAGCCCAGCTCCTGAAAGACACCCCCACACCATAACCCCCCCTCCACCAAACTTTACACTTGGCACAATGCAGTCCAACAAGTACCGTTGTCCTGGCAACCACCGAACCCAGACTCCTCCATCAGATTGCCAGATGGAGAAGCGTGATTGGTCCTCCAGAGAACGCCTCCACTGCTCTAGAGTTCAGTGGCGGCTACTTTACACCACTGCACACACGCTTTGTCTTGCACTTGGTGATATATGGATGGATGCAGCTGGTCGCCATGGAAACCCATTCCATGAAGCTCTCTGTCACTGTTCTTGAGCTGATCTGAAGGCCACATGAAGTTTGGAGGTCTGTAGTGATTGACTGCAGAAAGTTGGCCACCTCTTCTCACTATGCACTTCAGCATCCGCTGAGCCGCTCAGTCAGTTTACGTGGACGACCACTTTGTGGCTGAGTTGCTGTCGTTCCCAAACACTTCCATTTTCTTATAATACAGCTGACAGTTGACTGTGGAATATTTAGGAGTGAGGAAATTTCACCACTGGATTTGTTGCACAGGTGGCATCCTATCACAGTTCCACGCTGGAATTCACTGAGCTCCTGAGAGTGACACATTCTTTCACTAATGTTTATAGAAACAGTCTGCATGCCGAGCTGCTTCATTTATACACCTGTGGACATGGAAGTGATGGAACACCTGATTCCCATAATTTGGATGGGTGAGCGAATACATTTGGCAATATAGTGTATATGTTCATGTTCCTGCATGTGCATCACAAAAATGACGACGAGGCCCAAGTCTGCTCTAAAGTAGAGCAGTGTTTATGTGTGGGTGTGTTTGTGAGGAGCACATAAATCCAAATGTCTAAAAAAAAGGGAATGAGCAGACAGAGAGGGAGAAAATGAAGAAGTTCCCATGGAAGCGCTGCAAGCTCCATGATGCCCTCCGTTTGTTTGCTCGCTCCTGTCAAGCTAATGAGGTGAGTGAGTGAGGGCGGCCTGGTGGAGGCAGAGGTCAGCCAAGAGCCAGAGCTGCCTGCCAGGCTGCTACGCTGGGAGGCCGGAGCCCAGGACTGCAGCTCTGCTCATGGCTTGGCACCCTGCACACCCATCTGCCACTCGTTAACACACAGCATGGCCGAGGCTGGCTTCCACTAGTGGACACGCTGCCCACTTGTATGTAAAACCTATGTTCACTAACACACTGTGCCTGAATAGTTTGAAAACGGCCACATTTAAACAGACAATTGACTGTTTAGAGTTTTCTTCTAGCCCTGACAAGACCCAGTGTGATGGTGGACTGCCCCCACCAGCTGCCAGTGTGGCACTGGGAGCGGATGCTTCAGTGCATGCATCAATATGAGCAATTCTTTTAATTATGGGTGTTGTGAGGCTGATGCCTGTGTGTTTCCTGGACTGGGTTCCAGCAGTTGGGTCATTCTCACAGGCTAAAATCCAGTTGCTTTACAGCTTAGCAGTCTGCAGAAGATGAAATCTATTTTTCAATCTTTTTTTTTTTTTCCATCTATGTGGTAGTAGCATATGCTTGTGTGTTGCTGTGGTTCTTTTCCAGTGTTACTTAGTGGTTGATAGGCATATTTAGTTGTACAAATTGGGCCTATCCACGATTGGAGCCACATGTTGTGCTCAGATGCTGCTCAGAGTATGAACGCCAGATTAAACTCCAATGTGGGGATGTCATAACTTCTGTGCATATCTGTCCGTCACAGGAAACTTTGTGTGGTGTGTAATAATGTTTATTTGTGCTTGGAAATTTTAATTACACATTAATAATTAAATACAAAGCGTGTTTTATACAAAACCCCAGCAGATAGCATTCAGTTACAGAGGATTATTCTAATCTTAAAGGGAAGTTCAGTTTTTTTCAACCTGGACCTATTTTCTAGCATGAAACCAAGGAGTGAGAGCAGCCAAGTATCATCGCCACCATGTGAGGTCAGCACAGACTTCCTGAACTCACTGAACACCTTCTTCAGTCACTTTGAAGAAAGCAATACCACCACACCAACAAAAGCTCTCCATTGTTTGGACAATGCAGCACTCCATCTGGACCCTGCTGACATACCAAAATGCTTCAAAGCACCAACCATCATACCACTACCCAAGAAATCCCCAGCCACAACCCTAAATGACTACCGGCCCATAGCACTTACTCCCATCGTGATGAAGTGCTTTGAAAGGCTGGTTAAGGCCCACATAACATCAAGTCTGCCTACCACATTTGACCCATTCCAGTTCACATACTGTCCCAAGCGCTCCACTGATGATGCCATAGCAACAGCAATCCACCTCAGCCTGTCTCATCTGGAGAACAAAAACAGCTGTGTGCGGATGCTGTTCATCGACTTCAGCTCCGCCTTTAATACAGTCATCCCACAATATCTGGTGAACAAACTCAGTGCTATTGATATCAGCACCCCACTCTGCAACTGGTTGCTACACTTTCTTTGCAGCAGACCACAGACAGTAGGAGTTGACAAAAGCCCCGTTTCCACCCGCGGGTCTGGGTCGGGTCAGGTCGGGCCAGGCCGGATCGGGTGGGTTTTGGTACGGATGTGTTGATTTCACGCTGCGTCCCCACAGCAACCTGTACCCTTATTCTGGAGGCGGAGAATTAGCTGGACAGCGCTGCGACGTGATTGTGTGACATCATCGCCGTGTAACGCCGTTTAACCAAAACACCGCACCACACGTGACAGAAACAGAAAGGAGTCACCCCAGCTTTGTTTTTACGCTTGGTCACGCGGGAAGTGGCGGATTTTTCAATGAATCAGCTGATTGCTGTGTATTAGCTCCACCTCTTGGGTCCGGATCGGTTAGATCAGTACCCCTACCGAAGGGTACCAAAAAAGTAGGCCGGGTCGGGTCGGATATAAGGGTACCCGTCCCAGTTTTTATCTGTGGAGACGCAAAAAAACGTGGACCGATCCGGCCCGACCCGACCCAGACCCGCTGGTGGAAACGGGGCTAAAAACTCCTCAGAGACCACTATCATGAACACCGGGGTTCCCCAGGGCTGCGTGTTGAGTCCTTTATTGTTTAAACTGATGACACACAACTGCTGTACCACATATGACTCAAACCACATCAGGTTTGCAGATGACACAACGGTAGTGGGTCTCATCAGCAACGACAATGACTCAGCCTACAGAGAGGAGCTACACCAACTCATCAACTGGTGTAAAATCAACGATTTACGCCTCAATGTCAATAAAACAAAAGAAATAACCATGGATTCCAGGGAAAAACAAAAGCCACACACAGCCTCACCATCAATGGCAGTGCTGTGGAAATAGGGAAAAGCACCAAATTCCTGGGGGTGCACATCACAGATGACCTGACATGGACAACTAACACCGCTTCCCTTGTCAAAAAAGCACAGCAACGCCTCCACTTCTTACGTAGAATGAGGACAGCCAACCTTCCCTCTCCAGCACTCACCACCTTCTACAGGGGTGCCATTGAGAGCATCCTCATCAGCAGTCTCTCAGTCTGGTACGGCAGCTGCACTGTTGCTGATCAGAAAGCTCTACAGAGGGTGGTGAAGACAGCAGATCAGTCCTGCCCCCACCAGATCACCAGATCAGTGCAACCATCCATCCAGGAGCTATACTCATCCCGCTGCCATAAAAGAGCCATTAATATTATCAAAGACCGCACCCACCCTTCACACGGACTGCTTCCATTTGGAAAATGGTACAGCAGTCTGCGTTGCAGGACCACCAGACTCAGCTTTTTCCCACAGGCCGTCAGGCTGCTCAACTCACTCATGAAAACTCCAAGAGTGTAACTCCACTCCCTCTCCTTCTATACACAAAAGACCATACTGCTAGGAACTGCAGTGTTGTACCACTTTGATTATTTTGTTAAATATTTTTTCATTACATGCATTTGCAGGAGAAAAAAACAGGTTCCTAAGTCAATTAATCTCCATGCTACCTTTCTGCACTTTACCAGTGTGTTGTTCTTGTTGTACACTGTGCCATTGCACTCCGATATATATATATATATATATATATATATACTATATGTATATATATACTGTATATACTATATGTATATACATATTTTTTTTTAAATCTGTATGCTATTGTCCTGCTCATATGTTGTGTTGAGTGTTATTTTGTTGAAATCTGTACCGTATGTCTAGTTTCGTCTTATGTTGCTGTAGTTGTATGTTCAAGGGTAACAAAACATTGGTGAAATGAAGGAGTTTGTGGCAGATAAGACCTTATTTAGAGGCTGCGCGCAGTTGCCCCATCACTTGCATTAAATTGAACGCTGATCTGGAGTGGATCTAAATATCTCCAGAAGGAATTAAAGTTACACCAAAACTGAGGAAATGAATGTATTTCATGCTGGAAAATAGGTCCGGATTGAAAAAAAACCCAACTTCCCCTTTAAGCAGTGAAGTTATCCTCTGGTGTATTGGATCTTAATCAGCACCTCGGCAGCGCTGTGAGCTGAAAATGAGTCGCCACACCTGCTGAATGCTGCAGCTGCAGTTGTGACACTGAATCCATAGAAACTGAGTAAGGTCAAAGGTTCCCACCTCTGCTCCTTCCCAGTCTCCCCAGCAGCCCCCTGACCCTTCAACCCCCCAGGATAGCGTGGCAGCGCCAGTGTCACACATGGACATATCAACACACTTGCAAACACACAGCTGAGTGTGGATTTGGTGCGGGGAAGGGGGGATTAGCTAGCAGATGGGGCTTTCCGTCATGACCTCGTGTGGACAACAGGAGCTCGATCCGGGCTGTCTGCTGACTCTGTCACGTGTACCTCAGACCGGACTCGCAGCCACCTGCCTCTGGAGTCATTTATGAGAGTTGGAGCCCAGAATGAGATGAAACTTCATCGGCTCAGTTTGCTTGTTAAACTTGCCCCTGTGGAGATTCATTTTAAACAGCTAATTCTACATTTATATTCAATGTAAAACAATATGGGTATCGTTTAGGCTTATTAAATCTTTTTTTTTTCTCAAAGGGAAATACAGAAACAGTTTGACATGATAGTTAGTGCACCATGAAGCAAGTTAGTCCAACAAGAAGCATGTTACGCTGTTAAGATACAGTCTGGGCCAAAAGCAACACAGCTGCTGCAGAAATACAAGAAAAAGAAAGCAGATTGTCTAAATTCATAAGCTAACACGATTAAGGGCCTGTCCCAATGCACCCCCTAGCCCTAAGTTTTAGCCCCATCCCTGAATTTTGTGCGTTCCCGTGAGGGTAGTGGTGTCCCCATTGCTCTGTGCATGTAGGGGTAGTGGATATAATAGGTGCTTCCAGGACTGTAGGAACCTTTGGGAGTTCCTATAACCTTTTCAGGAACCAGGCCGTTTTTGGCACATTCAGACATTCAGGAACCTCGGTCCTCAGTTCCTATAACCTTTGTAGCTCCTAATCCGAGGCCAGGTGTTTTCGGGGTTCCATAGGAACTGAAATATGTAGATGTTTGGTAATTTGGTAGAACTGGCAAGCCCCGCCCCTTGCATGAGCCCCGCTTCTTCCAGCCCTGCCATATCTAAAAAGTCTCATAGCTGTTACAACTTTTACTGAGATAGTAATAACAACAAGAACTATAACAATAGAAGTGTACCAATTCATTATTAAATCGATCACAATGGTGCACGACCCGAATCCATAACTATTTTGAAATGTCCAAAAGCAATTATATTCATCATAATTTAACAACCCAAATACAGCTGCAAAGTGTGGCAGTAGAATCTGCGGCTGCCGCCCCGACACTTTAGTGACCGTCCACTAAAGTTCCGGGCGAACTTCAACAAAAGGTAAACAAGGGAAAGGGAGGGAAAGCTGGTGAGTTAGCTTTTATAATAGCTTTGAATGAAAGAGGTGGAAAAGCCAAATACAGTTGCAAATTGTGTCTGCGCCACTTTAGTGAATGAACCCTGGTCCGTCCACTAAAGTGTCCGGGCGTACGTCAACGAAAGGTAAACAAGATGCTAGTAGGGCAGCTTTCTTACGGGGGGCTGTTCTGTTACATGATACAAATGACCGTGATGATGGAAAGCTGGTAAGCTAGCTTTTATAATAGCTTTGAATAAAAGAGATGAGAAACCTCAGTTTTGTATCAGATCTGCTGGGGCATAAATTTGTCACTGTCGCAGATGATTGCATTACACATGGTCCCTAACAGCGTCCCTCTCTCAAGTGCGAACGCAAACTGAAGGCGAAGGGTAGTTCTTATAACTAAACTTGGGACGCGTAGTTATAGGAACTGCGTTCTTAGAACCTCTCTGTCCGAATGCGCCTCATGAGGGGGTAGGGGGTATGAACAAAGCCGGGTTAAATGAATGGACCACTGGGCAGACTGTATGTTTTGGGCCCCCTTACTGTTAAATGCTATCAACTTATTCTTATCTTATCCATTGGGAGTGTCATTATTTATGCAGTAGTACCAGTAAATGACCAATAGGTATCAGTAAACTATGTAAACTATGTAAATGGAGCAGATAAAATAAAAAAGTTTTAAGCACTGGTGTTGATAGGTTTTCAATGTAGTGAGTCCCTGGGACCCACAGGTGACAATTTGAGTGGGTACCTGGGAAATTCAATGGGCCACCGATTGAAAAAAAAAAGAAAAGTTTCCATCAATTTCTTATGTTCTTTTATTTTTTCGATCATGGTTTCGATAACCATGAAAAACGTTTATGTTTTCAGAGCTAACGCAACCAGAACTCAGCATCATACTGATTTAACAGCATCATACAATTTAACAGGATAAGGAAGGATTTATGCATCACAAGGACCCAGTTTGACCAATAATCAGCCTTTGTTTTCATTTAGAGGCTGCACGCAGTTGCCTGCATCACTTCCATTATATTCGACATACGCTGATCTGGAGTGGATCTACAGTAAATATCTCCCGAAGGAATTCAAGTTGCACCAAAACTGTCTGGGTGAAGAAATGAACATATTTCATGCAAGAAAATAGGTCCAGATTGAAAAAAAAAACAAACTTCCCCTTTAAGTGTATATGTGATCCCTTGACATTTTCCTGGTTTGTGGATTTCGGACACTAGCAAACCTGTATCTCTATCTTCACAGTAGTATTCGTAGTAATAGTAATAATCATCAGCGTTCCTCTAGATTTCTGTAGGCCTGCCCAGAAGTCAAATCCTGGTTATAATCCTAAGGCTGGTGTTCAAGGAAGAAGTCAGATGTTATCAGACTATTTTCAAAGGTTTTGGTGCGAGTGCAGCACTGAAAGCCTCAAAAAAGTTTGATGCTACAGCGTACATCCTTATGGTGACAGTGTGGGGTCCTGTCACTGTGCCTGTGATTGATTATGCGCCCTGGCTGTGGGATTGAATCCTGTGCGGGCCCTTGTTACATACCTTGCCACATTCTGGTGTTGTCGGCAGGATCCATGTGCGCTTGTGGTCAACAGTCCATGGATTCGTAATTGGTGGTATCTTTCGCGGTGCACGAGGACGTGGAAAGAGGGGGAGAGATCTGACAGTGTCGGGTGCTGTATAGGCTATTAAATTATATTTTTTAGAAATAAAAACATAGCATTAGAAAATTAAGAGCAATACGTAACTGAACGAAGTATA
>JALJCO010008675.1:0-47613 GCA_023101725.1 Atherinomorus stipes
ATAAAAAACTCAAGTTGATACGCCAAACGCAACCATGGCGAATATGAGCCCAACGCCATGGAAACAGGAAGTACATGGAAATGAAACAGAGAAAGGTCCGATCTCCACCAAACTTGCTACAGATGATGATGGTCATCCCCTGAACTCATTCACGTGGAGATATTTTGGATATCTTTAAAAATGGCTCAATAGCGCCCCCTAGAAATCTTCAAATGATCAGCCCCGCCCACCACAATGACCCACAAGCATGAAATTTGGCACAGTGGTTGAACCTCTCAGGACCTAGAAAAAACCCTCTTGGACCATTTGGATTAATCGGACAGGAAGTCGGCCATTTTGAAAAATCTTTTTTCTGACGATTTCTTGATGACATATTTGCATTAACTCCTCAGAGACCGCTAATGGTACAGCCATCACGGTGGTCTCTTTGTGTTCACAAGGCATGTAAGATTTCTAGTTGTGCTCTGCATTCAGAAATCTGCAAGGGTGTGAAGGGGGCGGAGCCTCAAATTTGACCTTCTCGCCATGAAACACAAAACTGATATAACTCTGGCATTAAACCAGATATCTGCACCAAAATTGGTATGTATGATGCCGGCTAGATGCTGAACACACCTAGATGACCATTTCCGGTTTTGACATTAGCCCCAACCCCTGGCTACAGGAAATGTACCTTCTCAATGTCTGGGGTCCAGAACTTCAGTCATGAAGCCGATGGATTTGAAAGTGCTTCACAACGTGTGAAACCCTTCCATGATGCCACAGTCAACAACTCAAGTCGATATGCCACACATAACCATTGCGAATATCAGCCCAACGCCAGGTATATGGGAAGTACATGGAAATGACAGAAAGAAAGGTCCGATCTCCAAATTTCATCCAGATGATGGTCATCCCCTGAAAAAATTCACATGGAGATATTTTAGATAACTTACAAAATGATTCTAGAGCGCCCCCTACAAATTTTCAAATGATCAGCCTGGCCCACCACAATGACCCACAAGCATGACATTAGGCAAAGTTGTACAACATGTCAGGACCATCATAAAAGCTTCTTGGACAATTTGGATCAATTCGACACGAAGTCAGCCATTTCAAAAAAAAAAAAAGTCTAATTTTTCGGTTTGTTTTTTTTTACCGTTTCTTGATGACATATTTACGTTAACTCCTCTGAAACCCCTAATGGTACAGTCACTCTGATGGTCTCTTTCTGTTCACAAGGTATGTGAGATTTCTAGTTGTGCTCTGCATTTACAAAACTGTAAGCGTGTGGAGGGGCGGAGCCTCAAAGTTGGCCTTGCCATGAAACAAAACTGATAGAACTCTGGCATGATGAAGCCGATGGATTTGAATGTGCTTCACAACATTTCAAAGTCTTCCATGATGCTACAGTAAAAAAGTGAAATTGATCCGCCATTGGTAAATGTGAGCCCAACACCATGGACAAAGGAAGTACATGGAAATGACACAAACAAAGGGTTGATTGCTACCGGACTGGCCACAGGATGAACTTCAAGTTATAGATGAAGAGATAGTTGATAATTTTTGCATTATTTTTCACATTGATGGACAGAATCTTCAGCCTTTGAGGTTTAAGCCCCAATTATGTCATAAAGGGGCGTTGCTAAGCAGCAGGGATTAGGACACCATTCCACTGCTTAGCAACATCTATTGCCTTTCAGCATTATTGTTCAACTTCTTCAATGTTACAGTTCAGTGTCTTCTGCATAACAGCATTCACACGAACTTTTGCAGGAAAACAAATTTATGCTTATTATCATTATTACTATTCTTATTATTCTTAATAATAATAACATTATTATTATTATTATTATTATATCATCATCATCATCATCATCTTTATTACTACATTGCATGTCAATGTCTACTGTTCTGAGCACGGCACCGTAGGGAATTGAACCCCATCTCATTGCTGAGAGTACCATACCAGTGCCTTTTGCTTATTTTTGCAAGACATGACAAGGTAAAGCAAAACCTGCATCAAGAGCGGCATATTTGTGTTAGCATTACATTATGCTTTTCAAGTAAGTTTATTTGTTCAAGTAGAGACTTCTATTCTTATGTGACATAAAACATTTATCACTAATTTTATTCAATGCCGTCTTAATGCAGGAAACGAAACCCTTACAAATTTTTTTTTTTTTTTTGTTTTTTAAACATTTTTGGGGCAGATTTTTTTTAATACATTAAACGGAGCACGAAATGCAAAACATGCACATCTAAAGCATCCTGAATACACATTGAAATAGATTTATTGAAAACTTCAAAAGCATAATTTATAACAAGGAAAAAATGTATTATTGTATCCTTAACACTACAAAAGACTGAAAACACGAGATCTTGGAAAACAACAATATTTCAGCCCTGTAGCCTACCCATTCAAAACCTAGCATATTCCTTAAACCTGCATGTCTATTTAAATGTACAAATAATTGCCTCGTGATCACTAAAATAAACTGGCACCACTGTTGTCTCTACTTCATAAACTGATGATTTAATATAAACATGGTCAATTAATGTCCCTCTTTCTGTTGTTGACTCTCTCACTAACTGAATGTACCCTTTGTCTTTGATAAACTGAGAGATTGTTGATGACTTTAAAATGTCATCATTGAAGTCCCCTATCACAGCTACTGTGTCACTAAGTGGCTCGAGCCAATCAAGTAACCTGCCTACATGTTCTTTAAACAGGGACACAATATAAGAGGGTGGTCGATAAACAACTGCCACGACTATGTTAGGACTCATAAACTTGAACACTAAACATTCCAGATTGGCATTTGGAATATTTAAAATGTTACCTGTGACACTATCTGCACAATACATGCCAACACCCCCATGTTGTTGGTCTTGCAATGCCCTCAACACTGGATGACTACTGCTGTATGATGAACTTCGTGGGCAGTTATAAAAACTGTAACCAGCCATCTTCACCATTTCTACTGAGGCATCTGCAGCCAGCCATGTTTCCGTAACAGCAATACAGTTAAGCTGCAAATGCTGTGTACACAACGCCAAGTCAGATATGTGTCTAGTCAAACATTGCACATTCATCAAAAATATACTAAAAGTGCATTCATTCAAAATGTGCCTGTGGATGGGTTCAACCAAAAATGGGGCCATATTCTGAATTGCATCTTGAACGCCTTGTTTACAATAAATACGTTTCTCATCAAAATCCTGAATAATCAACCCTGATAAATTCCTAACGCGACTCAATGCCACATATGCTTGGCCAGCGAGAAAATATTTTATCGAGCGAAACTACAGCTTTATCAACAGTGATGCCTTGTACCTTGTGTACTGTACAAGCCCAAGCTAGTTTTAATGGAAACTGACGTCGCAATCCACCCTTATTAGTTGCCCTTTCCTCCTCCGCCTCAATAGCTGTGGACTCTGCTAAACCAAGGGAATTACTTTGACAACGTTTCCTCCTCTGTGTGCCGACATGTTTATCATCAAATTTCACAAAGATTTTCTTGGGAAACTTACTTTTTGCCGTATAAATGACATGTGTAACAACACCACAAACGCCGTTAACAAGACCATCGCCTACATCTACATTTTTACATAACATTACACGCGCTCCTTTCCCTATGTTTAAAACTTCTGGTAAACATGTATTGGGTGCTTTGGCATGTTGGCCATCTAACAACTTCAAGTTGCCTGTTTTTTTATCGTTAACGAAATCTTGCGCATAGACGGCTTCATATTCAGGGCAACTTTCCATTAGTTGTTTAATATTGTGCTCATTTACTTGCTGGTTTGTTGGAAATATATGCAAGGCTGAGCTGACCTCCCCAGTTTCACAGCTTTTTAATATGTTTATGTCACTTTTGGACATTGATGTCCCTTTAGCATGAGTTCGGATCCTATTTAATAAATTTGCAAATATTTCATCTTGCTGCCTAACTATCTGTGTCAATTCTGCAACCTTAAATAAATTACCCCATAAGTTACTGCAGGCGTCATCTACATACAATGGTTTACCTTTTACTGGAGGCAACTGGAAAAAATCACCCACAGCCACGACACTAATCCTTCCAAATGGTGAAAAGTCACCAGTTTGTTTAATTTGTCTTAACCTACCATGGATATAAGTCAATAGGTTGTGATCTACCATCGATATCTCATCAATTATTAAAAGCTGCAGATCACTGTACAAGGCACGCAAAGAGTTAAGTTTTTCTTCACCCAAAGGAGTATAGGGTAATCGCACATCCTTTCCTATACTAAATGTTGTGTGTATTGTACTCGCTTGCAAGTTATATGCTGCAATACCTGTAGGAGCAGTCAACAAAACGCAGATACTGTCAGGATTACGGCATGTTGGTGACAAAAGCCTCATTGATTCATATTGTATGGCTTTTATTAAATGACTTTTACCTGTCCCTGCACCACCTGTAATAAATAAATTCAGCGGCTCAGGATTTTTTCCATTTACCCGATCTAAACACCACTGTCTGACCTGGTAAAAAACTGACAACTGTTTCTCGTTTAAAGACCTGATTAAAGCTAAACCTTCCTTTCTATTTAGAATGTTACTTTTTTTTCTCTAAATGTCTAACTTGTTCATTAGTAACTGACAAATCTGGAATACTAAGATCTGCATCATCAACTACTTTTTCCATCTGTTTTATTTCATCTAAACATTGTAGACGTTCAAGCTCCTGTTCGGGACACAACTCACACCACGCATCTTCCAATATTCCATTGGTATCTATTTCATTTTCTATATGCTCCAAATCATCAGCTTCAGTTTCAAACGCGCTTCGATTTTCCTCTATAACAGATTTCACGGAATGCCTCGACCCATCTTTCAATACAATAAAGCCACTCTCATAGTACTGCTCAAATGTTAGACTGCTTGAGGTTTTCAGTTCCTGGTCTAAATGATATGGAAGAAACAACTGCATTAAGCTCCGATAATATTTCTCAGGATCTTTTGTTTTAGAAAAACGCGCATAACGAATAATTGCTGGTTGTGTGCGACATCTTTTAGTGACAAAGCCGAAACCATTAAGTAACTGCACGGCTGTCAAACTCTTCTCATTTTTACTTAAAATGCGATATTCAGATGCAAATTTGGCTAAACACATATCAGTAAATGGATCGTGATTAGGCCTATTCTTGTAACGATCAACTAAACTAGTCATCCACATGTCTTCTGTACTCAAATCTTCTGATAATGCCCTCTGCTTCAAAACACTGAGAGGTAAACTCATTTTAACTATGTTGTCTCCTGTCGGTACAAATACTACCTTCCTTGAACATTCCTTTAGGTGCATATTGGTTAACCTATACACTGCCTCCTGAGCACTTACATCTCTGTTGTGGAGATACACGCTACCTAGTCTTTTCAATGCCTCCTTAGCACTAACATTGCCATCTTTAGATGCTTCTCTTTGGGCATTCCCCAGCAACAGTCCCATTTCCCGTTCGCTTTTAGACATGTAAGAGATTATGTACACTACACATGCATAGGCATCAACACAGTACTGGATATCAATATTAGCATTCCAAGCTTTAAGCAATGGTTTGCTATATTGATTAATCCAGACTTCATCAAGTTGTCTTCTTAGCACCACGTGTGTATTACGAGCACAGCGATTATATGCGATCTCAAATTGTTTTTGAGTTATACCCAAACTTCTAAATAATTCTTCAATGTTGGCAAAATTTGACTCCTCATCTGCAATGGCCTTCTTCACTTCTAGTAAAATATCACTTGCTACCTGAATGCTCATTCTGTCCTTTTTATTACCATCCCTTTGTTGACATGTACACTCTGACACCTCCTCTGTTTTATCAGTTTGGCACTTGCAATTTTTTATACCATCCTGGTAATTTTGACCACGACTAATAAACGTTCGGCAGGAAGCCGGTCTCGGAAAATTAAAGCGGCACACAGTTCTTTTCTTTTTACATGTTTTTGAATGACGCTTGGAATGCTGCTGCACAGATGTGACTATTTCAAATAGTGCTTCTTCCTGTAGTGGCAATTCACATGTTACATATTTATCAATGAAGGCAGTAACCTCGTCATCTGGATTTTTATCAATGATTGGAGCATCTTTTATCCAAAACAACACGTGAATATGCGGACTACCCCTCTGCTGAAACTCGACACGATAATAATAATCTGTTATTTTACCTATCGGATGTGATGGGGACATAAGTACCTCTTTTAGGAAACAATGCCAGCGAAAATCAAACATGCGTGCTGCAGTAACAGGATTTTTTCGCAAGAGTTCGCATCTATCTGCCCATTCCAACTGTTCAACTGTCTGTGACCTTCCATCTTGTTTAAGAATAGTATTAAGAAGATTACTCCATCGCATGTCAGCAGACGAAAATGAGCAAAACCATGTAGGTACACCGAGTTGACGAACACAAGCTAAAAGGTCGCGCTGCGCCGATTGCCAAAAAGCTGGTGTACCTCTAATGGGTTTAAGAAAACGGTACCCATCATCAAACTCTAACATCTTTTTTAAGGACTCCTCATTTTTTAATAATTCACCTAATTTTTGAGATGTACAACCCTGTCCTTTTCGCAATGCAACTGATACGTTTGACACTACTTGCTCCAATTCAGACATATACTGAGCGAAAAATATGTATTCAACATTTTGAGCAAATCTGCCATCAGCGTGCAAAAGTCGATTGTTAAAATAGCGCGACAACGTCAAGCGATATGGTCGAATTTCATGATATGTATTAGTTCCTTGAGGAAACAATACTGGGAAGCATTTTGCTTCATTTGAGTGATCTGAAAGTAACTTTACTGGATTGTTTCCCTCACCTGGTGCTAAATTCAGTATTTTATCAAAATATTGGTCAAGTGCTTCCTGACCTATATCAACTGGCATGAGACAAGTATCTTGAAACATGCAATGTTGTTGTCGATCGTGCAAAAGCTCGTCTTCACCATCATCACACGTTTCAACACTTTCAACATTACTTCCTATATCTTCTCTACAAAACTCATTTATCCAATCATCATTAAAGTTTACATCTTTGTAATAAGTGTTTGTGCGTTTTAAATATTGTAGTGCCTCTACTATGTGCATCGTGTCAACAAACTGATACTGATAATGGCCTTTGTATGTTAATTTACGCTTCAGTTTGACAGGCAACAAAGACCCTTCCATATTTGTTCGCGGCAACAAATTGATTGTTTCGTGAATTGATGCTGGTACACATGTAACTGGGCCATGACAACCGTTCTGCCCGCCTTTCGGTAATGCTAGCATTTTCATGAACGGTATATGTAAAGCTATTAAGTGCTGTTCTAAACTATTTAACTTTGCCAATTCTGGAGGAATGCAATGAGGATGCAAGTTGTTTGCAGCGCATTCAGGTGGCACCTGACCTTTGCTAATCTTGAAATGACAGGTGTAGCAGATCCACAACTTGCCCTGAGCCGTTTCCAACAACAAACATGGTATTTCGCAATTTTCTTTACACTTGTGCACATACTCATCGCTGATGCATTTTTTAGCGACTTCATCTATTAATTTGCTCTTTGTATAATAGTCCCTTTTACAATTCAATACCTGATGTTTGAAAAGTAACCTATTGCAACAACCGCAAACAAAATCAGGACCCTCCTTAACCTTGTCCAGAAACTGCTCTATCGCAAAGTCTACATCCTGCAACTTTACTTTGACCTCATGCCTTTTCTGATTTACCAATCCTTTCACTCGTTTCTGATGAGCAGGAGTGGAATGATATTTGCTTGTACTCATTATTTTCACAGCATTCCTGTGTCTTTCATGTAGTCTATATTTACTTATGCTAGCTTTTTTCTTTTTCTCCTTATGTAAGACATCTTGATATTTAATTTTGCTCTGTTCTTTCACTTTTTCCCTATGTGAGGCATCTTCTTGATATTTAGTTATGATCTGTCCTTTCTTTTTCTCCCTATGCGAAATGTCGTCTTTATATTTAATTTTGCTCTGTTCTTTCACTTTTTCTCCCTATGTGACGCATCTTGTCGATATTTAGTTTTGCTCTGTCCTCTCTTTTTCTCCCTGTGCATCATCTTCTTGATATTTAATTTTGCTCTGTTCTTTCCTTTTTCCCTATGTGACGCATCTTGACGATATTTAGTTTTGCTCTGTCCTTTCTTTTTCTCCCCTGTGCATACTTCGTTTATATTTAATTTTGCTCTGTTCTTTCCTTTTTTTGTGCGCTCTCTTGACGATATTTAGTTATACTCTGTTCTTTCTTTTTCTCCCTATGTGACACATCTCCTCTATATTTAACTTTGCTCTGTGCTTTTATTTTCTCCTGATGGAACACACTTTCTTGGTATTTCCTTTTATTTTCATCTCTTTTTTTCTGTCTATGTAATAGATTTTTTTTATATGTGCTTTTACGTATTCTCTTAAGTGCCTCCTTATAAAGTTCATGAGTTTGATATTTTATGCGTTGTTTTGAAGTCATTTTACTTTTTAAATACTTTGAAAAACAATAATGATGCTTAGAGCCACAACTGGTACCCACAGATGTAGTCTCTTTACCTAGCCTTGCTGTGTTTTGTGCATCAGATAAATTGCTAATTTTTGAAATCTTTGCAGCAAAACTTGCATCCTCAACATTCTTTCTCTTTTTTTGTCTTAAATTGTACCCTTGTGTAACAGATTCTTTTCTTTTGCAGTAACCATAGCAAATTCCTGTTTGAGGTTGTTGAACACAAACAACTGTCTCATAATGAGTACCGCTTATATTAACTACATACAGCCCCTGATTTGACCGTCCATTATTACATGTGTACCGAAGCCAACTCTTATTATGATACGTAAAAATATTGACACCTAAACAGTCTGCTGCTGCCTGAATCTCCACCTCTGTAGCCCAAGTACTAATAAGATCCATCCTTGACTCATTAAGATATTGTGAAACTGAGGAATATTCTCTTCTTAAAATTCTCTTGTATGTCACAGGATTGTTTTGCAACTGTTTAACAACAGCTAACCTAATTTTCCTACTATTTTTCTGAGTCCCACTAATAGCCAGACTGACTGCCCTAAAGAAACAGCTCCCATCACCAACTATTTTCTCAGTCAGACAAGGTTCACCTAACTCAACACCCCCAGAAGGTACAGCATCAACCTTCTCTGACTCAATATTTAGCTGTTTACACAACGCATCTGCCACCTCCTTAGAAACTGGATTAAACTCTAAAGTTGTTGTCCTGGCATCATTCACAAATTCAACATCAGAGTCAACTTGGTCAGCTGCCAACTTTATCCTCTTTGATGCTGAATTTCTCAAGGATGCCCTACGCTTCTGACATCTAAAGCTATCTGAAATAAGCATGGTCTGGTCACTGGATTCATCTAAATGTGAACCAAATTCCCGTGCCATCTCCGTGCCATCCGTAAGATCGGAACTAAACTCTCTCACCATCTCTACGTCATCTGCAAGACCTAGACTAAACTCCCTCACCATCTCTGTGTCATCTATAAAATCAGAATTAAACTCCCTCACCAACTCTGCATCATCTACAAGACCTGAACTAAATGCCCTTACCATCTCCGTGTCATCTTTAAGACTGGAACTAAACTCCCTCACCATCTCAATGTCATCTGTAACATCAGAAGTAAACTCCCTCAACATCGCTGTGTCATCTGTCAGATCAGACCTAAACTCCCTCACCATGTCTGTGTCATCTGTAAAATCTAAACTAAACTCCCTCACCAACTCCACGTCATCTCCAACACTTAAAGGCAACTCCTGATTGTCACTATGAGGGACTCTGTAACCAACATCAAGTCCACTGCACTCACCTAATTCTAAACTAAACTCCCGCACCAACTCCAAGTCATCTCCAAGACCCAAAGACAACTCCTGACTTTCAAAAAGAGGGACTCTGTGATTGACATTAACTCCACTGATCTCAAAGTCCTTACAAGTTACGTTCATACTATCTGCAAACCTATGAATGTAGTTACAAAGCTGATCCAGACTACTAAAATACACAGCTACACTCCTCCCGCTCTCATCGACCATCCCAGCTGCACTGCGTGCATGGGAATCCACTACAGCATACCGTCCCTCTTGACTGATGATGGCAGAGGTACTGCCACTCACTGTGAAAAAGCAGGTTTCGTACTTTGTGCACATCTTTTCCAATCCAGCACGGAGAGTGGTGTGCACACCATCATCAATAAACTTTCCCTCAACTACACCAACTTCTCCTAATACAAAATCCCCATACTCAAACTCAAAGTGATTCCCATCAATCACTCGGTCTTTGGGCAGATCGAAAACACCGAGCCGTTCCGCTCCAGCACTAATCTGATCACTGTCACGCAAATCAGTGTACAACTCATCACCTGAAACTAGCACTTTATCCAAAGTGTCAGGCTGCCATGTAAACACACTGTCTACAGTGTGGTTGGCCAACGCTACTAAGCTCACTGCTGCACACTGAAGCCCACCATAAAAAAAACGAGGATCACCCTGGTGAAATGTTCCTTGAACTGACCCGACATAACATGAACTGCTATCCTCACCCTCACTTGTAGCTTCTCTTCCTGCCACACTCTTACCTATATCCACATCACTTTCCTTCACAGCAATCCTGGAAACACAATACTCCTGTGGATCCAACGACTCCTTCAGTTTCCTGATGTGCATCATCAGGTCATTGAAGCAGGTGTTCAACACAACAACAGAGGTTCCAATCTCTGTTGCCAAACCCTCATGATTGCGTATGCCACAATCTACGACTGCAAAGTACTCTTTATGCCAGATAACCAGACTTGCAGCACCTTCCAGATACAGAAGACACATTCCATCCCTCAGCAAGTACTCCTGAACCTTCTCTTCCATGTTCATGTCCTCTTCAGATCCATCAAAAGGTGTGTAACTTGCCTTACTGATTTTTACGTTCCACCTCCTGCCAAATAAACTATGCTGTTCAACCAACTTGCACCGCTCTGTCTTTCTGCCACTTGCCTCACATTCCCTTGCTATGAACGCTTCCAACTTCTTCCCCTCTACACTGACCTCATCCATATCTGATGCACGCCAAGTACAAACAGGAGAAAGTGCATGTTTGATTGCCGCTGCAACACTGCATGAAACGAGTGTGTGAGGATCAGGACTATCTGACACAGTCTTGACCGTCGTACCTGCAACCAGGTGAACCGGCATGTCTGTTGAACACAAACAAGGATTAGAGGCGGTCCTACCTTTGGTGGCTTCTTGAGTGCGCTGCAAGCCACCAACGTCTGGCTCCTGGGCAGCCATCGGAACCCCCTCTGGACAGGTGGGCACTGGCACATCACAGGCAGACACTGGCACGACACAGACAGACACCGGGGTTGGTGTGGCCTCAGCACTGCAGGCAGACACCTGGCGCGGTGTGGCCTCAACCTATGAAGACAAAAAACAATTACTTTACAGGAAAAACAACAAATCTATATGAAAAATAGGATTAAAGTTCTCTCAATTTTGCTGGTTCAATCATATTGACAAAGTTATCAAAGACTGACTTCTGAATTTTCAGTAATTTCAATGAAAAAATACATTTCAGCAATCATTCTTCACAAATCTACACCAACCTTATCCATCGCTGCGTCTGGCTCAACTTCTGCCAACACCGGTGCACGTGCTGCAGGTAGCCTCTGTAAAAAAACAAACATCTTTCATAACAAATCAACAACAAAATGGCAGTAGGGCTTTTTCAAAACCATGACATTATACCACAAAAGTTCTGCATTAAAAACATGACAAACCTGCTGCCTAGCCCGCTTCTGCTTAGTGACAGCAGGTCTACGACGAGGTTCCAGAGGCACAGACTAGAGTGAAAGAGAACACAATTTCAGCATCTTGGAATGATCTCCTCAAAATATCGACAATATCCTTCAGATAAAGTGGATGGTGGAATACAAGTCATTTGACAATGTCATTTCATCAACACCTCAATAAAGCTGTCAACTAATTACCTGTTTGCCTGCTGGAACGTCGCCAAGAGCCGATGGAGAAACTTTTTCCATGGCAGCCAGAATTGACGTAGAGAACCGGACAGGATTTAGTGGGATGAAGCACTCCCTCAGAACCACCGGAGTGCCATCCGCCTGTCAAATAGACAAAAATCATTGCTGACTATCACTTTTTCAATAAAAACAATCACATCAACTAAATTCACCAACATCAAGTAATACTGAAAAGAGTAAAAACAAACCTGGCGGTGAACCATCGTCTCTTTGGGTGGAGCAGAGACTTGCTTTGCTCCGCCCGAATGGTCCTTCTGTTATGTCCAAAGAAGAATAAAGATGAATAAAATAATTACTTTAAATATGACACTTGATTAAAAATACAATTATTTACACCCTTACCTTCCTGCCCGATTCCACCGACGTCCGCGTGGAAGGAGGTGGACGTGTAGCGATGTCCTTCCTCTTCCGAACTTTGGGAGGAGTCCTTGTGCGGTGTAGCTTAGGAAACACCATATGCGGTGGCAGCGGTGGTTGAACTGCCGGTGTTTCGAGCTCCTGCGCGGCGGCCCGCCACAGAAGCTGCACAAGGATCTGCATCCCGTAGTTGTCGCTGAGGTGGACCTGTAAATGCAAACAAAAAATATGAACGGATATTAACAGGAATTTTGGTAAAATGTGGTATACATACTGTCCAGTGATCATATCAAAAAAACATTTTAAACTTACCCCATCAGGGGCCCACAGGTCTGTATTTGACCGGGGAAACCATTCGGCAAGGTGAAAGTACCTAACACCTAAAAAAAAAAGCCAACGAATCATATATGACAAAGTACATGTTTAACATCAAATTCTTTGTTTACAAGCAGTTATGGAAAAATTGACCATTTAGCCTACTTTCCTACAACATAATCCATCATCTTGCCATAGAAGGTTGACATTTTTTCTAATTCTTACCTTGAGCTTTTGCCGTTCGATGAAATTCCTGCCTCATCAGTTCCTGGTACCCCGGGTCGACGGTTAGGCGCGGGACAAAATCCACTACATATACCTAGAAAAAGAAGAGGAAATTCTAAATTAGTCATTGCTAATGACAACTTGAAAATGTCACAACATTAAAAATCTATAAAAGTACCTTCGGCCAGCGACTGCGAACAGCCTTCAAGTAATGGCCAAAGGCCTGTCCCGCTTCATCGATGGTGCGGCTGGCCGTAAGGTTGTTGCTGGGTGCCATGACACAGACTGCGTCTGGGCGCAGAGCAAGCTCAGGACGAGCAAGCTCGGCACGCAACTGGTCAGCGGAGGCACCAGGAACTGAGAACACGCCAAAGGAGTAACGACCCTCTGGGAAGTTCACAATTCCATCAGCAACGGCTCTGAGATGCGAGTCTGCCAGCAGAAGGACGGACTGGGGATGAAGAAAAGAAAAAAAATGATGAGAATTAAAGCTTTTCAGCATTATATTTTTAGATCATTTCATCTAGAAACGCATCTTACTTTCTTGTCTGGCGACTCGGCAGGAGGGACCAGTTTGTACTGTTGCCCAGTCAACATACTCTCGGTCCACTTGCTCACTTTGTGGCGGTGACCTGTGCCACGTACTATGGACATAGAAACATAAAACTTTAGTTAATGAATCATACAATTTACACCAGTTTGAAGCACAATAGAAAAATCATTACATACGTGCGCAACCCTCAGTGGGGAGCATTTCCTTGCCAATTCGCATGGTTAGTGTGAATCGGCGTGCCTCCCGCTCCCGGGCGGCCTGCTGGCGAAGGTGGTTCTTTCCACGCGGCATCCTTAAAAGACAAAATCGTAAATACAGTACCATACTTTATGAACTGACCTGCAATTTTTTGGGTGCAATGTGTCAAAGATAACTCAATACACTTAAATTCATATTCAACCATTTATATTCATCTATAAAAATGCATATAGTGCATGGCAAAATGATATACATATGATTTCTACATGCTATTGCTTACAATACACCACAGTAGAATCTGTACGTAGAGCTGCTCCAATAACTTTACAGTTGTTTCAATATCATTTTCCCTCCCAATACCTGTCCTGATGCTTGTCTTGTAGTTATCAGCCAATAACAAGCACCAATACCTCTATGCAGTATGTAAAAGATCATATTGCATCTTAATGACTGTGATAATTGTGGTAAAGCCTGGCTCAGGTTAAACATGTAAAATATTAATGTATAGCAAACTGCATTAAAAAAAAAAAAAAAAAAAAAAAAAAAAAAGAGTCTTTATCCTGGGAGAATCCAGTGTGAAATACTGCCACACCACCAACATGAGCAATAGTCATTTTCAGTTTAAAAATGATGTGATGCTGAAACATCAAACACAGTAAACATGTCACAACAGCTTTACAACACACAGCTCAGGTTCCCTGAAAAGCTCACAAACTTCCCTAAAGACATTCAGCTCATACTAAACTTTCTGCACTTAAACATTATTATCAGAGAAATGTTATACATTATAAACGGAAGCCTAATGCTACAATCAATTAAATGAGGATGATGAAATTGTTTTGCACAGATTTGGTTCAACAGGCAACAGGCATACATGAAAAAGAGGAGAGGATTTATAGCACCATGAGGTCTTATTGCACTAGAAGCTACCAAGAACCAGATACAATGACACGAAGATTTTGAACCTTGAAAAACACCAATCATTTACAACACAAGCTCCTGTGAGTTCAACCAAATTCACACTTAGTGCAATTCAAATGATGCATGCTGGTAACAATATAAATTACAGAATAAGATATTCTACGTCAATTTTCTCTCCATTTCTTTCTAGATATACTCTATATTAATCTATGGCAAAAATCTCCCTGAAAATGACCACTGAACACAGTCTACCACAAAATCTCCTGCTGTTTATCTTGCTACACTGCCCTACACCTAATGAAGAATGATGAAGTCATCAACTTGTAACACTGCCACAGCTTGAATGGGGAAAGTCTTAGCTTTCAGATAAAAAAAAAAAAAATCTCTTTCTAGCTATTATAGTTTTTATTTTACAGCAACTTAAACAGGACTATGCAAGCAGGCTTTGTATTGTGGCTGCAACATTTTTTTTGTGCCTGTGATGCAGAACATGGCAAGCCGACCTAAGATGGCAGAGCTGCACGCCAAACGTTTCCAAAATGCTGTCCCCACAGAAATCTCCCTAAAAACTACAATATCACCTGCTATGTTTATCTTGTTACTTTGCACTGCACATAGCGAAGAATGATGATGACATCGACTTGTAACACTGCCACAGCTTGAAAGGGGAAACTCTTAGCTTTCAGATAAAAAAAAAATTATCTTTCTACCTATTATAGTTTTTATTTTACATCAACTTAAACGGGACTATACAAGCAGGGCCCCCCCCCCCCCCCCCGCGAACCGGCCTTAAAATGGCCGCGCTTCGCGCCAAACGTCTCCAGAGCTGTCTGGACTCCACAGAAATGCAAGCTAACCGAGCACATGGTGACAATAAAAACCAACACTGCAGCATGCTCACACTGTGTTAATTAAACGGGACTATACAAGCAGCCCCCCCCCCCGCCCCCCCCCCGCGAACCGGACTTTTAAAATGGCGCTGCTGCGCGCCAAACGTCTCCAGAGCTGTCTGGACTCGACAGAAATGCAAGCTAACCGAGCACATGGTGACAATGAAAACCAACACTGCAGCATGCTCACACTGTGTTAATTTAAAAATAAACTTACCTTGTGTCGGTGGAAAGACGGCTGCAGAAAAAAACTCTCCAAAACTCCTCCTCAAAACTCCTCCACAAAACTCCTCCACAAAACTCCTCCAAACAAACTCCTCCAGAAAAACTCCTCCAAATTACTCCTCAAACTGCTCCTAAAGCTCTCCAAATCTACTCCCAGACTGCTCTTGCTAGCTGCTCAGACGGTAGTTTGCCCTCTCATGCGCCGAAACTCACTCAAGGGAAACCGACATTCGAAGACCGGGAGGCGTTTATATGGAGACCTTTCGAAATAATCTCAGCCAATCAGCACGAGTTGCCAGAAAACAACCTGTGGTATTGGTCTAAATGCACATGATCAAGTTTGACAGAGAAAAACCTCCTGCAACAGGAAACAACATGTCAAAATAAAAGCACATGTCCACAAAAAGGAAGTGACTTTTAGATAAAAATAACAAATGTTATTTAAACAGTTTTCTACATGTTTTCACTCATTTTAAATTCTTAATACCCCCACACACTTACAATAGTTGACCAATAAGACATTTTTTTTTTCAAAATGTGTGTTGTACAATAAAATACAACAAAAAAACTAATCAATAACAATAAATTTGAAAAAAAAATTACACAAAAATACACCAGTAAATGATATACCAGTAGCTGTTTTACTGAATGTTTTTAGGACACCTGCAAATATCAATAATCACCAATAGGCAATAATTTACTGTGCTGATAATAATAGTTTATTTAATTAAAACCTTGTGAACTGAGATGAGTAATCTCAAGATTACTCCGAGGTGAACACATGTAGCAATTTATTGTAACATCAATTCATTGCACGCTTCATTAACACATTTATTACAACAAAACAGGATACCTTTTGTTATAACATTGCAGGAAATTCGTCAGCACAATTACACAAACATAGCAGACAAACACATCACTTGCACAAAATCCATCAAAAGAGAGAATCATGTCCCACTTTACCTGATAGTCTGCTTTCAGCACCAAAGTAATAATGTGTCTACTTTAACAGCAATCGGTTTCACTTATCTCTGCCTTAAGTTGCTTCATCATCACCACGTACCTGTTTTGTGATGGTTTTTAAAGGAAGGGTTGATGTCTTCACATGCACACACAGAGAGCAAATACATTTCATACTAAACAACTTCTCAAGTCACTAACAATTTTGTAGTCTCTGCTGATACAGTAGCCTACTACTGTGAAATTTTCTGAGTGGTTGGAACATAAATCTAAAATATTTTGACAGTCCTCAGATTCCTTTCCATAAAGTTTCAGTCTGACATCCTGCATGTGGCAAACCAAGGAGATGAAGTGGCTAAGCACAGTTTTGCTGGAAGAGAAGAAATGAGAAAAAAGAAGTTTAAAAGTTTACATATAATTGTAAATAATGTTTATTGGGTGGGGTTATGGAAAATTCGTTTTGCTGTGTCGTTATACACGTTATGTTTAAAGGTTATTGAAAAACTAAATATTTAAAAATCGGAAATAAATTAGAAAAAGTAAAGGAGTAAAATAAGAATATATTAAGATAATAATAGAATAAAAATGAATCAGGCTCCTGTTTTCTTGCAGTTTGCTTCCTATACCCACCAGCTGTCACTAGGTTATTGTTTTTGATTACAGTGTTATGATTGGAAAAGGAAAATTGAAATAAATTAAATTGATTAATTGTCCAGCCCTAGTTTCAATCACTTTTGATATGGATGGAAATGCTGCAAGTTTACACAGCTAGTTTGTGTCACGGATAACATTCAGTCCCCAATACAGCATGCACTTATGCATAGGAAATTAAAAATTAATATATGGCATCTGAAGTTACAAACATAAAGTATAAACATGACTTTCAAGGTCAAAAACATAACAGCTGCAACTACTAGAAAATAACTATTTGACAATCTAACATATCATTTTACACATTTTCAAATATGCTGAGATTAATATAAGACAAATATATTGACCAAAATGGCTCATTCAAATGCATTCCTTTTACCAGTAGCTCAATAAGTTTTTAAAAAAAAATCTTAACATACATACATGTTCAAATTCAAACCAAGTCCAGACAGACTGCCACTTACTCATGTTTTCCTGATTAACTAAAATCAATTAGCTTTAAAAATGAATGACCTTCCCAATTTGCATTCAATCGTGATTCAAATGGCCTTTAGTCAGTTCCCAGAGTCAGAACCAGGCATGGAGAAGCGTCATTCAACTTCTGTGCTTCACATATGTCTGGAACAAACTGGCAGAAAAACTCTCATAACCTGAAACACTCAGATTAAAGACCCACCTGCTCTAAACTACATGTAAAGACAGATTTTATTCAGGAGTTTTAAACTGCATGGTCTCGTAAGACTCTTTCACTATTCTCTCTTTTCAAAACAGGCTTTCTTTTATTGTTTTACCTAATATTTAATTTCTTCTGTACCCTGCTGCAATGCTTTTAAAGCTTTATCCAAATCACGTTGAATTGCTGTGTGCAACAAATGTACTGTACAAATAAACTTACCATGCCTTCATACAAGATAAGGTCAGTTATTAACCACCAAAGAATAGATGTACAGGTAATGCTGTACAGATCTGAATGAACACTGGCACAGGTGTCGTAGAGCAAAACCCCAATGGCAGTGAGGTCATCAGGTAACGTCATAGCTGCACAAAAGTGATGTCACTTTGAAAAAACCCATATGACCATTTCTTGTGAAAGCTTAAGCCAAACACTTTGGAAATAAGAGGAAGATTACTTCGATACCTAAATGATGTGCATTTACTTGGAAAAATGAATTTACTGCACCATTTCAATAACTTATGATACTAAATCACCTATAATTATTACAAGTTACAAACTTGACCTTGCCATGAAACTCAAAACAGATATAACTCTGGCATAAAACATGATATCTGCACCAAAATTGTTACGCACGATGTCGAGCAAATGCTGAACACACCTATATTGCCAGTTCCGGTTTACGCCTTAGCCCCGCCCCCTCGGGACAGGAAGTGCCTGTAAATAAGACACGGATGGCCAGATCTCTACCAAACTTGGCACAGATGATGATGTTCAAAACCTGATCTCATATACATGGACACATGTTCCAGAATTTTCAATGTGGCTCTATAGCGCCCCCTACAAACCTTCAAATGATCGTTTTGGCCGACCCGATCAACCGGAGGCCATGAAATTCAGCACACTGGTAGAACATGACACAGATTCCATGGATACGTGTTCCTGAAGTTTAAATGTGGCTCTACAGCGCCCCCTACAAACCTTTAAATGATCATTTTGGGCTACCAGATCAACCAAACGCCATGAAATTCGGCACACTGGTAGAACATGACACAGACTACGCGGTGCATAGGCCTGAGCGGCGCCAGAGGTGCGAGGGCCTTCATCGCCGCTTGCGGCTTTAATTAGGCCCGAGCACCGAAGGCGGTGCGAAGGCCTATTGTTCTGCAAATGTTTATTATTCTTATTCTTATTCTTTTTCTTCTCATAAATGAATTGCATTTTTGGGGGCCTGAACATGCTTGAAAAGTCCCAAGATTTTGGCTACCCCCCCAGACGAATCTGAAAAATTTCGTATTTTGGTGTTTTCGTGACCGCTCGGGCAAAACTGCGCGAGAGCGCCACCTTTTGTTAAGTCCCCAGAACTGCATATCACCGATTTGCACGAAATTCGGTACACTTATTCTACATGTCGGGGCGGACAAAAAAGCCTCTTGACGTCGTGGTGAAAAGTCGACAGGAAGTCGGCCATATTGGGTCAAAGTAGCCATTTTGGCGTTTCGCTCACGTCGCGTTTGCATTAACTCCTCAGAAACCGCAAGTGCTACGGTCACCATGATGGTCTCTTTGTGTTCACAAGACATGTGACATTTCTAGTTGTGCTCTGCATTCAGAAATCTGGAAGCGTGTGGAGGGGGCGGAGCCTGAAAGTTGACCTTCTCGCCATGAAACACGAAACTGATATAACTCTGGCATAAAACCAGATATCTGCACCAAAATTGCTACGTATGATGCTGGTCAGATGCTGAACACACCTATATGACCATTTCCGGTTTTCACCTTAGCCCCGCCCCCTCGGGACAGGAAGTGCCTGTAAATAAGACACGGATGGCCAGATCTCTACCAAATTTGGCACAGATGATGATGTTCATAACCTGATCTCATTTACATGGACACATGTTCCAGATTTTTCAATGTGGCTCTATAGCGCCCCCTACAAACCTTCAAATGATCATTTTGGCTGACCCGATCAACCGAAGGCCATGAAATTCAGCACACTGGTAGAACATGACACGGATTACATGGATACGTGTTCCTGAAGTTTAAATGTGGCTCCACAGCGCCCCCTACAAACCTTTAAATGATCATTTTGGGCTACCAGATCAACCAAATGCCATGAAATTCAGCACACTGGTAGAATATGATACAGATTGCATGGACACGTGTTCCTGAAGTTTAAAGGTGGCTCTAGAGCGCCCCCTACAAAGCTTCAAATGATCATTTTGAGCTCCCACATCAACCAAACGCCATGAAATTCGGCACACTGGTACAACATGACACAGACTACGCGGTGCATAGGCCTGAGCGGCGCCAGAGGTGCGAGGGCCTTCATCGCCGCTTGCGGCTTTAATTAGGCCCGAGCACCGAAGGCGGTGCGAAGGCCTATTGAAACTCTAGCGTTTATTCTTATTATTAGGCCCGAGCACCGAAGGCGGTGCGAAGGCCTATTGTAATGCAAGCGTTTATTCTTCGTTATTCTTATTCTTATTCTTATTATTCTCCCGTCAAATGAATTGCATTTTTGGGGGCCTGAACATGCTCGAAAAGTCACCAAATTTTGGCTACCCCCCCATTTAAAATCGAAAAATTTCATAATTTGGCGTTTTCGTGACCGCTCGGGCAAAACTGAGCTCTAGCGCCACCTTTTGCAAGGTCCCCAGAACTGCATGTCACCGATTTTTACGAAACTCGGTACACTTGTTCTACATGTCGGGGCGGACAAAAAAGCCTCTTAACGTCGTGGTGCCAGGTCTACAGGAAGTCGGCCATTTTGGGTCAAAGTCGCCATTTTGGCGTTTCACTCACGTCGCATTTGCGTTAACTCCTCATAAACCGCAAATGGTACGGTCACCCCGATGGTCTCTTTGTGTTCAGAAGGCATGTGACATTTCTAGTTGTGCTCTGCATTCAGAAATCTGCAAGCGTGTGGAGGGGGCGCAGCCTCAAAGTTGACCTTCTCGCCATGAAACACGAAACTGATATAACTCTGGCATAAAACCAGATATCTGCACCAAAATTGCTACGTATGATGCTGGTCAGATGCTGAACACACCTATATGACCATTTCCGGTTTTCACCTTAGCCCCGCCCCCTGGGGACAGGAAGTGTCAGTTTTCAGTGCTTGGGGTCCAGAACTTCATTGATGAAGCCGATGGATTTGAAAGTGCTTCTGAACGTGTCAAACCCTTCCACGATGCCACAATAAAAAACTCAAGTCGATACGCCAAACGTAACCATGGCGAATATGACCCCAACGCCATGGAAACAGGAAGTACATGGAAATGACACAGAGAAAGGTCCGATCTCCACCAAACTTGCTACAGATGATGATGGTCATCCCCTGAACTCATTCACGTGGAGATATTTCGGATATCTTTAAAAATGGCTCAATAGCGCCCCCTAGAAATCTTCAAATGATCAGCCCCGCCCACCACAATGACCCACAAGCATGAAATTTGGCACAGTGGTAGAACATATCAGGACCTACAAAAAACCCTCTTGGACCATTTGGATTAATACGACAGGAAGTCGGCCATTTTGAAAAAAGTGCCATTTTTCTGATGATTTCTTGATGACATATTTGCGTTAACTCCTCAGAGACCGCTAATGGTACAGCCATCACGATGGTCTCTTTGTGTTCACAAGGCATGTGAGATTTCTAGTTGTGCTCTGCATTAAGAAATCTGTAAGCGTGTGGAGGGGGCGGAGCCTAAAAGGTGACCTTCTCGCCATGAAACACGAAACTCATATAACTCTGGCATAAAACCACATATCTGCACCAAACTTGGTACGTGTGATGCTGGTCAGATGCTGAACACACCTATATGACCATTTACGGTTTTCACCTTAGCCCCGCCCCGTCTGTACAGGAAGTGCCTGTAAATAAGGCACGGATGGCCAGATCTCGATCAAACTTGGCACAGATGATGATGTTCATAACCTGATCTCATTTACATGGACACATGTTCCAGAATTTTTAATGTGGCTCTACAGCGCCCCCTACAAACCTTCTAATGATCATTTAGGCCTACCAGATCAACCGACGACCATGAAATTCAGCACACTGGTAGAACATGAAACAGTTTACATGGACACTTGTTCCTGAAGTTAAAATGTGGCTCCACAGCGCCCCCTACAAAGCTTCTAATGATCATTTTGGACTACCAGAACAACCGAAGGCCATGAAATTCAACACACTGGTAGAACATGGACAGATCTTTCAGAAATTTATATGTGGCTCTACAGCGCCCCCTGCAAACATTCAAATGATCATTTTGGGCTGCCAGATCAACCGAAGGCCATGAAATTTAGCACACTGGTAGAACAGGACACAGATAACATTGAGACGTGTTCCAGTAGTTTAAATGGGGCTCTACAGCGCCCCCTAAAAACTTCAAAAGATCATTCTGAGTTACCACATCAACCAAATGCCATGAAATTAGGCACACTGGTAGACCATGACACAGACTACGCGGTGCATAGGCCTGAGCGGCGCCAGAGGTGCGAGGGCCTTCATCGCCGCTTGCGGCTTTAATTCTTATTCTTATTCTTATTCTCCCGTCAAATGAATTGCATTTTTGGGGGCCTGAACATGCTCAAAAACTCACCAAATTTTGGCTACCCCCCCATTTAAAATCGAAAAATTTCGTATTTTGGCGTGTTCGTGACCGCTCGGGCGAAACTGCGCTCTAGCGCCACCTTTTGCAGGAGCCCCAGAACTGCATGTCACCGATCTTTACGAAACTCGGTACACTTGTTCTACATGTCGGGGCGGACAAAAAAGCCTCTTAACGTCATGGTGCCAAGTGTACAGGAAGTCGGCCATTTTTGGTCAAAGTCGCCATTTTGGCGTTTCACTCACGTCGCATTTGCGTTAACTCCTCCGAAACCGCAAATGGTACGGTCAACCCGATGGTCTCTTTGTGTTCACAAGGCATGTGGGATTTCTAGTTGTGCTCTGCATTAAGAAATCTGAAAGCGTGTGGAGGGGGCGGATCCTCCAAGTTAACCTTGTCGCCATGAAACACGAAACTGATATAACTCTGGCATAAAACTAGATATCTGCACCAAAATTGGTACGTATGATGCCGGTCAGATGCTGAACACACCTATATGACCATTTCCGGTTTTCACCTTAGCCCCGCCCCCTTGGGACAGGAAGTGCCTGTAAATGACATACACAAGGGCCAGATCTCTACCAAACTTGGCACAGATGATGATGTTCATAACCTGATCTCATTTACATGGACACATGTTCAAGAATTTTCAATGTGGCTCGACAGCGCCCCCTACAAACCTTCAAATGATCATTTTGGCCTAGCAGATCAACCGAAAGCCATGAAATTCAGCACACTGGTAGAACATGACACGCATTACATGGACAAATGTTCCTGAAGTTTAAATGTGGCTCTACAGCGCCCCCTACAAAGCTTCAAATGACCCTTCTGACCTACCACATCAACCAAACGCCATTAAATTAGCCACACTAGTAGAACATGACACAGACTACGCGGTACATAGGCCTGAGCGGCGCCAGAGGTGCGAGGGCCTTCATCGCCGCTTGCGGCTTTAATTAGGCCCGAGCACCGAAGGCGGTGCGAAGGCCTATTGAAACTCTAGCGTTTATTCTTATTATTCTTATTCTTATTATTCTTATTCTCCCGTCAAATGAATTGCATTTTTGGGGGCCTGAACATGCTCAAAAAGTCACCAAATTTTGGCTACCCCCCCATTTAAAATCGAAAAATTTCATAATTTGGCGTTTTCGTGACCGCTCGGGCGAAACTGAGCTCTAGCGCCACCTTTTGCAAGGTCCCCAGAACTGCATATCACCGATCTTTACGAAATTCGGTACACTTGTTCTACATGTCGGGGCGGACAAAAAAGCCTCTTAACGTCGTGGTGCCAACTGTACAGGAAGTCGGCCATTTTGGGTCAAAGTCGCCATTTTGGCGTTTCACTCACGTCGCATTTGCGTTAACTCCTCACAAACCACAAATGGTACGGTCATCCCGATGGTCTCTTTGTGTTCAGAAGGCATGTGAGATTTCTAGTTGTGCTCTGCATTCAGAAATCTGCAAGCGTGTGGAGGGGGCGGAGCCTGAAAGTTGACCTTCTCGCCATGAAACACGAAACTGATATAACTCGGGCATAAAACCAGATATCTGCACCAAAATTGCTACGTGTGATGCTGGTCAGATGCTGAACACACCTATATGACCATTTCCGGTTTTCGCCTTAGCCCCGCCCCCTGGGGACAGGAAGTGTCACTTTTCAGTGTTTGGGGACCAGAACTTCAATGATGAAGCCGATGGATTTGAAAGTGCTTCCAAACGTGTCAAACCCTTCCACGATGCCACAATAAAAAACTCAAGTCGATACGCCAAACGTAACCATGGCGAATATGAGCCCAACGCCATGGAAACAGGAAGTACATGGAAATGACACAGAGAAAGGTCCGATCTCCACCAAACTTGCTACAGATGATGATGGTCATCCCCTGAACTCATTCAAGTCGAGATATTTCGGATATCTTTAAAAATGGCTCAATAGCGCCCCCTAGAAATCTTCAAATGATCAGCCCCGCCCACCACAATGACCCACAAGCATGAAATTTGGCACAGTGGTTGAACATGTCAGGACCTACAAAAAACCCTCTTGGACCATTTGGATTAATCCGACAGGAAGTCGGCCATTTTGAAAAAATTGTCATTTTTCGGACGATTTCTTGATGACATATTTGCGTTAACTCCTCAGAGACCGCTAATGGTACAGCCATCACGATGGTCTCTTTGTGTTCACAAGGCATGTGAGATTTCTAGTTGTGCTCTGCATTAAGAAATCTGTAAGCGTGTGGAGGGGGCGGAGCCTAAAAGGTGACCTTCTCGCCATGAAACACGACACTCATATAACTCTGGCATAAAACCAGATATCTGCACCAAACTTGGTACGTGTGATGCTGGTCAGATGCTGAACACACCTATATGACCATTTCCGGTTTTCGCCTTAGCCCCGCCCCCTAGCGACAGGAAGTGTCACTTTTCAGTGTTTGGGGTCCAGAACTTCAATGATGAAGCCGATGGATTTGAAAGTGCTTCCAAACGTGTCAAACCCTTCCACGATGCCACAATAAAAAACTCAAGTCGATACGCCAAACGCAACCATGGCGAATATCAGCCCAACGCCATGGAAACAGGAAGTACATGGAAATGACACAAAGAAAGGTCCGATCTCCACCAAACTTGCTACAGATGATGATGGTCATCCCCTGAACTCATTCACGTGGAAATATTTCGGATATCTTTAAAAATGGCTCAATAGCGCCCCCTACAAATCTTCAAATGATCAGCCCCGCCCACCACAATGACCCACAAGCATGAAATTTGGCACAGTGGTAGAACATATCAGGACCTACAAAAAACCCTCTTGGACCATTTGGATTAATCCGACAGGAAGTCGGCCATTTTGAAAAAAGTGCCATTTTTCTGATGATTTCTTGATGACATATTTGCGTTAACTCCTCAGAGACCGCTAATGGTACAGCCATCACGATGGTCTCTTTGTGTTCACAAGGCATGTGAGATTTCTAGTTGTGCTCTGCATTAAGAAATCTGTAAGCGTGTGGAGGGGGCGGAGCCTAAAAGGTGACCTTCTCGCCATGAAACACGACACTCATATAACTCTGGCATAAAACCAGATATCTGCACCAAACTTGGTACGTGTGATGCTGGTCAGATGCTGAACACACCTATATGACCATTTCCGGTTTTCACCTTAGCCCCGCCCCCTCGGGACAGGAAGTGCCTGTAAATAACACACGGATGGCCAGATCTCGATCAAACTTGGCACAGATGATGATGTTCATAACCTGATCTCATTTACATGGACACATGTTCCAGAATTTTTAATGTGGCTCTACAGCGCCCCCTACAAACCTTCTAATGATCATTTAGGCCTACCAGATCAACCGAAGACCATGAAATTCAGCACACTGGTAGAACATGACAAGGATTACATGGATACGTGTTCCTGAAGTTTAAATGTGGCTCTACAGCGCCCCCTACAAACCTTTAAATGATCATTCTGAGCTAACACATCAACCAAACGCCATGAAATTCGGCACACTGGTAGAACATGACACGGACTACGCGGTGCATAGGCCTGAGCGGCGCCAGAGGTGCGAGGGCCTTCATCGCCGCTTGCGGCTTTAATTTAAGTATTGTTACTTTCTAAGTTTGAGAGAAAAGACCTTAATGTTACTAGCCAAAGCTAGTGATATCAAGACACAAACTCAAATAAAGTTTAACAACATTTATTTATAATAAACAGCACGGCTTGCACTCCTGTTTACCTAATCCAGGCCTTATACTCAAAACAGCGGACGAATACACCTGAGTTGAATCGTACACACCAGGGCGGACAATCCGCTAACACGGCAAACAGTGCACACTACAATTTGTTGAAAACCCACTGCAAAGAAACACCGCAACCACTCCACACAGGTCAGGGATAAACTACTGTTTTGAGAGCATAAATGCAAGGATGCAGTTATTAAGGAGGCGACCCAATACAAAACAAAAAAACAAACAACAAAAAGAATGAAAAATAAACCAGTTAGTCCACTCTTACAGTTGTATATCTGTTCGGCATCTTAACAACTCGGACCAGAAGTGGACTAACTGAAATAAAACAAATCCCAAAACAAACAACTAAAAAAGGACAGCAGGTGACGGTGCTTAAAGCTGCAATAAAAACAGAAAACAAAAATGAATACAAAAGGTCTATAAAAATACTTTTAATTCTCCCTAAAAACTATTAAAAACGCAGCATACCTGCGGCGTCGCATTCCCACGCCACCTCAATCACATTCCATGATGGAAAATCAATTGTCTGGTCTTTGGCCCTGCCATACAAAAAAACTGTATTAGACCACAACCACTATAAAAGAACAAACAAAAAAAACTTATTTACCCGGACAGCAGATCTCATCCACATCTCAAGGACCCACGGTGGCTTTGTTGCACCTGGCCACTCAAAGGAAATCGGCACACCCCAAACAAATCAGCCACTTCTTCTTTTTTATAGAGGGATCCTGCCCTGCAGCCAGAGCGACACCCTGTGGTGCCACCTGTTACATTAAGGTTAATAGCTACAAGTTTAATTCCTCCAGGTGCACTCACACTTGCTTACTCAATAAGCATTACCAAGGTAAAATAACATGCTAACCATTAATTAGCATTTGTAAATGTATAACTATGTGTTCGTAAGGAAAGCAGCAACTTCCACAGAGCTTTTCAATTCAATTCAAAGCTTTATTGTCATTGGTACACTACAGACGTGCTGTATGCCCAACGAAATTACATGGCCACAACAAAGTGCTGGAGTAAATAAATAAGGATAAAAATAAAGAAGATTAAAAAAGGACATAAAATCATATGCACATACCTACTGCATCTAACATATATCCAGGCACATACATGTTCAGTACGTAGGATTATTGCATCATGGGGGTCTGGTGCATGTGTGCATTCAGAATAGTGATGGCAGAGGGGAAAAAACTGTTCTTGAGTCTGTTAGTCCTGGATTTAATAGACCTGTAGCGTATCGCCCAGAGGGTAGCAGGTGAAACAGGTGGTGTGCAGGGTGAGTGGTGTCTCTGATGATGCGCTGTGCTCTGTGGAGGCAGCGAGATGTGTGGATGTCTTCCAGGGAGGGGAGGGGGCAACCCACGATGTTCTGTGCTGTCTTGACGACGCTCTGGAGCTTTTTCTGGTCTGCTTTAGTGCAGCTGGAGAACCACACTGAGGTGCACTAAGTCAGAATGCTCTCTATGGAAGAACAGTAGAAGGTTAGCAGCAGCTTCTGGTTGATGTTGTTTTCCTGAGCACTCTCAGGAAGTGCAGGCGCTGCTGAGCCTTCTTGATGACAGCTGTGGTGTTAGCAGACCATGAGAGGTCAGCGGAGATAGTGGTGCCCAGGAAGGTGAATGTATGGACTCTTTCTACCGGGTCGCCTTTGATGGTGAGAGGAGATGGGTCTGCCCTGTTCTTCCTGAAATCCAGGATGACCTCCTTCGTCTTAGTGGTGTTGAGGACCAGGTTGTTCGCTGCACACCATTCAGACAGCCGCAGAATCTCATCTCTATAGGCCGATTCGTCTCCTCCTGAGATCAACCCCACCACGGTGGTATCATCGGCAAACTTCACTATGATGTTGCTGCTGTGAGCTGGTCTGCAGTCCGAGGTGTAAAGGTTGTAGAGGAGGGGCTCAGCACACACCCTTGAGGGGAGCCTGTGCTGAGTGAGCGGGAGGAGGAGAGGTGGGGACCAAGTTTGACTGTTTGAGTCCGGTTGGTGAGGAAGTCTTTTATCCAGCTGCAGGTGAGTGGGGGAAGACCAAGATCAGACAGCTTGCTGATCAAAATGTCAGGAATGATGGTGTTAAAGGCTGAGCTGAAGTCTATGAAAAGCAACCTCACATAGCTCCTCTGGAGTTCAAGGTGGCTCAGGGCAGAGTGAAGAGCGATGGCTATGGCGTCCTCTGTTGATCTGTTTGCCCTATATGCAAATTGGTGGGGGTCCAAGGAGGTAGGGAGGCAGGTTTGGATGTGTTTTAAGACCAACCGCTCCAGGCACTTAGTAATAGTAGGTGTGAGTGCGATGGGGCGGTAGTCATTTAAGTTGGTTGTGGGTGTTTTTTTGGGGACAGGGATGATGGTGGCAGACTTCAGGCAGGGTGGGATGGAGGCCTGTGTCAGGGAGAGGTTGAAGATGGTGGTAAAAACCTGTGCAAGCTGATCAGCACAGGCTTTTAGAACTTTCCCAGGAACTCCATCTGGTCCAGCTGCTTTCCTGGGATTGACTTTGCAGAGCTCCCGGTGCACTTCCTGTGTCTGCACACTGAATGATGGGGGAACCAGGGGAGGTCGTGGATGTGTGGCTGCTGGTTGATGAGCTGCGACCTCAAAGCGTGCAAAGAAGGTGTTCAGCTCCTCCGCTAACTGAGCGCTTGAGTCTCCAGCCATTTTATCCTGGCCTCTGAAGTTGGTTAGCTCCTGGACGCCCTGCCACACCTGGCGTGGGTTGTGGTTGGAGAGATTGTGCTCTATTTTATTCTTGTAATCGTGTTTGGCTTTTTTGATGCCTGTTTTCAGGTTGGCTCTGGAAATACTGTATAGTTCTTTGTCGCCTGACCTGAAGGCTAGGTTGCGGTTCCTGAGAAGCAACTTTACCTGGCTGGTCATCCAGGGCTTCTGGTTGGGAAAGATTCGGATGCTTTTATCCACTGTGACAATTCCCATGCAGAACTTGATGTAAGATAACACCGTCTCTGTATGTGCAGCCAGGTCCTGTTGTTCAAAGATGCTCCACTCAGTGTCAGCAAGACAATCTTGAAGCTGATGAAGTGCATTATCAGGCCATGTGGTGATGGTCTTGGTCAGAGGAGTCGTCCTTCTTCTGAGAGGGGTGTATACAGGGGTGAGTGGCAGAGAGAGAGGTGGTCTGACTGACCAAGGTGTGGGAGAGGGATAGCCCTGTATGCATGTTTGATGTTAGTGTACACATGGTCGGGTGTATTCTGCCCCCTGGTTGGACACTTAACGTGGTTGTAAAATTTAGGCAGAAGGGACTTCAAATTTGCCTGGTTAAAGTCACCTGCGACAATGTGGACTCCATCGGGGTAAGCTTTCTGATATTTGTTAATGGTATCTGATAGGAGTGAGAGAGCTATGCTAACATTAGCATTCGGTGGTATGCACACTGCTGTGATTAGCACGACTGTTAATTCCTCGGCAGGAAAAAGGGGCGGCATTTGATTGTAATGGACTCCAAGTTAGGTGGACAGTGTTTGTGTAAGGTGGCGCTGTCTCTGGTCCAGTTGTTGTGAACATAAATGCACAGACCGCCACCTCTGCTCTTACCGGAGTCTTTGTTGCGGTCCCAGCGGTGGAGGCAACGATCTGTTAGCTGCACAGCTGTATCGGGGATCAGTGGGTGAAGCCAGGTTTCGGTTATGATAGAAACACAGCAGTCACGTACATGGCAGTTACTTTTTGAGAGCAGCTCTAAGCTCGTCCATCTTGTTGATCAGCGATCTTGCGTTGCTGATAAACATGCTTTGAAGAAGGAGGCCTGTGTGGGTCCTTCCTCAGTCGCAGTAGTAGGCCGGAGCGGCACCCCCGCTTTTGCTTCCTCTCTCGTCTCCGTCTCCGACCGGAGCCCCTTTGCTACATTTACCCTTGTCCTGCTTTGGTTTTTGTCACCTGAATTTAAGAAATGTAAGGCAAGTGTGGCAGGACAAAGGAGGGCCCGGGCGGGGATTCAATCCCCAGATTCCCAGGTGAGAGTCATCCGTGCTAACCAGTCAGCCAAAGGGACATCCCCTTGGTCAAGTAGCCAGGGAACATGATCACTCAGAGGCATAGTGACAGGACCGTCAACTGCCACACAAGGAAGATGCTATTTCTACAATCAAGCTAGCAACTCTGGAGCTAATGCTAATCCTTTAGTGTAGACACTGGCATGGAGGCCAGATGTAAATATTTGGGCCTGTCAAAATTGATAAAATAATTTTTTATATGTTTTAACATTTTTAGCAATACCAATACTAATACTAGTAAGACTAACCCTCCAGACGCTCTGTAGATGTAGGCCTATCATTTTTTGAGGAATTTATTGTTTTGATGAAAAAGTGATATTGAGATACAGGGAGTGCAGAATTATTAGGCAATTGAGTATTTTGACCACATCATCCTCTTTATGCATGTTGTCTTACTCCAAGCTGTATAGGCCGAAAGCCTACTACCAATTAAGCATATCAGGTCAGGTGATGTGCACCTCTGTAATGAGAAGGGGTGTGGTCTAATTACATCATCACTCTATATCAGGTGTATTAGGCAAACATAATTATTAGGCAACTTAACAATAAACAAATATATACCCATTTCAATTATTTATTTTCACCAGGGAATTCAATTTAACAGCTCAACATTCACAAATCTACATTTCTGACATTCAAAAACCAAACAAAAACAAATTAGTGACCAATATAGCCACCTTTCTTTGCAAGGACACTCAAAAGCCTGTCATCCATGGATCCTGTCAGTGTTTTGATCTGTTCACCATCAACATTGCGTGCAGCAGCAACCACAGCCTCCCAGACACTGTTCAGAGAGGTGGACTGTTTTCCTCCTTGTAAATCTCACATTTGATGAGGGACCACAGGTTCTCTATGGGGTTCAGATCAGGTGAAGAAGGAGGCCATGCCATTAGTTTTTCTTCTTTTAGACCCTTTCTTGCAGCCACGCTGTGGAAGAGTACTTGGATGCATGTGATGGAGCATTGTCCTGCATAAAAATCATGTTTTTCTTGAAGGGTGCAGACTTCTTCCTGTACCATTGCTTGAAGAAGGTGTCTTCTAGAAACTGGCAGTAGGACTGGGAGCTGAGCTTGACTCCATCCTCAACCCGAAAAGGCCCACAAGCTCATCTTTGATGATACCAGCCCATACCAGTACCCCACCTCCACCTTGCAGGCGTCTGAGTCGGACTGGAGCTCTCTGCCCTTTACCGATCCAGCCACGGGCCCATCCATCTGGCCCATCAAGCTTTTCTTACCTTGGCCATGTCTCTGAGTATTGCACACCTTGTGCTTTTGGGCACTCCAGTGATGTTGCAGCTCTGAAATATGGCAAAACTGCTGGCAAGTGGCATCTTGGCAGCTGCACGTGACTTTTCTCAGTTCATGGGCAGTTATTTTGCGCCTTGGTTTTTCCACACGTTTCTTGCGACCCTGTTGACTATTTTGAATGAAACGCTTGATTGTTCGATGATCACGCTTCAGAAGCTTGGCAATTTTTAAGAGTGCTGCATCCCTCTGCAAGATTTCTTACTATTTTTGACTTTTCGGAGCCTGTCAAGTCCGTCTTCTGACCCATTTTGCCAAAGGAAAGGAAGTTGCCTAAAAATTAGGTTTGCCTAATACACCTGATATAGGATGATGATGTCATTAGACCACAGCCCTTCTCATTACAGAGATGCACATCACCTGATATGCTTAATCGGTAGTAGGCTTTCGGCCTATACAGCTTGGAGTAAGACAACATGCATAAAGAGGATGATGTGGTCAAAATACTCATTTGCCTAATAATTCTGCACTCCCTGTATTGCAGATCAGACTCATCATTTTCTTCTCTTTGAGGTCATTTCTGTGCTTGAGTTTCCTCTGGAAAAATATCTTTTATGGTGCAATTACACCAAGACAGTCCAGGGGACTCAGAGAGATTGGGCTGGGTTGAAATTTTGCATCTTCCTTTGGTCTTATTTGCTTTTACAATGCCAGTGGACGAACTGCATAGATAACATCATGTCGTTACATCTGTGTGTTACTGGTAATATATCCCAAAATGATCATTGACAAAGAACAAGGTAAGTTTATACATGGTATGTAGATGCACTATATTGTCAAAAGTATTTGCTCACCCATCCAAATTATTGGAATCAGGTGTTCCAATCGCTTCCATGACCACAGGTATGAAGCAGCTAGACATGCAGACTGTTTCTACAAACATTTGTGAAAGAATGTGTCGCTTTCAGGAGCTCAGTGAATTCCAGTGTGGAACTGATAGGATGCCACCTGTGCAACAAATCCAGTCATGAAATTTCCTCACTCCTAAATATTCCACAACCAACTGTCAGCTGTATTTAAAGAAAATGGAAGTGTTTAGGAATGACAGTAAGTCAGCCACAAAGTGGTCGGCCACGTAAACTAATAGAGCAGGGTCAGCGGATGCTGAAAGCGCATAGTGCGAAGAGGCCGCCAACTTTCTGCAGTCAATCACTACAGACCTCCAAACTTCATGTGGCCTTCAGATCAGATCAAGAACAGTGCGCACCGCGCAGAGAGCTTCATGGAATGGGTTTCCATGGTGGAGCACCTGCATCCATCCATAGATCACCAAGTGCAATGCAAAGCGTGGATGCAGTGGTGGAAAGCAGCTGCCACTGGACTATAGAGCAGTGGAGACGTTCTCTGGAGGACCAATCACGCTTTTCCATCTGGCAATCTGATGGAGGAGTCTGGGTTTGGCAGTTGCCAGGACAACGGTACTTGTCTGACTGCATTGTGCCAAGCAGAGATGGGAATTATGGACTCAACAAGTCTTTTCCATATCATGTATTTGTTCTGCCCAGCCACTGAACCAGCTGGGTCCAATCAGCACAGTTTAGTTCATTGGGCTGATTGAACTCACTTCTTATCTATGTGTTCCCAAGCTCCCAAATATTGGTGGAATATTTTTTTCCTCATAAAGTAAAAATTCATGCCATAGAGGATTTTAAAAGTTTTTCTTCTTCTCACTCCTGTTTGAATGTGTATTGTGTTTAAGTTTTGTTCAATTTCTTCTTGTTTTGCCTTTCATATTCTAAATGAAAACTTAAATAAAATAAGATAATAAAAAATGTAACTGCACTGTAAAGGCTACACAATGTGTCACTTTTTATTATTTAAACACAATAAATTAAGTTTACAGTTTTAATCAGATTGATTTTTTTTCTAATCATTTTTCCCTTTATTAAATCGCAGATGAATCATGTCACACTTCTGCCAGCAGCCGTTAGTCTGCATGTGTTTAGAGATGTTAATGTGTTGCAATTTTTCTGGGAAGCATTTTTGAGTTACATTTGTGGTACTATACATACATACAGTAAATAAGACTGAGATGATCCTTCAGACAGATGAATCTAGTGCCCACGCTGATTAAGTGTGTACATGTTGGGCAGATTAATATGAATGATAATGGTTAAAGTTGGACATACTGGTGTGTTTTACTGACAGAGGACAGCTGCCAGGCCATCAGAAAGCACTTCATCTCAACATTGCTGTCAACACAGGTGTTTTTAATGCTACAGCTGTTCTATCAAGTGTATCTGGTCAGACACTTGCCAGGAAAACTGTGATCAGCATCTAAATGTGAAGCGGGCATATTGTTCTGTATGCACTAGATGGCAGTCTTGGCTAATTTTATAGCGTCATTTCCTGGACCTGCACCACAAAAGTGAAACACTGCAGTGTTTGTTGCGTTTTTGTGCAGCAATTAATTTTAATCTGTAGTTTAAAAAAAAAAAAAAAAAAAAAAAAAAAAGAAAACAACTAAGTGGATGACAATCTTTGTTTGTTTTTTTGTTTTTTTCAAAAAAAGACTCGGGTAGATAGAGAAAAATATTGTCAGTCTTACATATTGTCTAGTTAATCAGCAAATATTCATTATTATAATACTTAAATAACTAGCATTTTCAGTAAGGTTTTACATCAGATTGATTTTTTGGAATAAAATCGAACAACTGCCGTGATTGAGTTGTTATTTCAGTAAAGTTTCACAGAGTAGCTCATCCACCATCTTTAGAGGAAACTCACACTGAAGATGTTTTTACTGCACCATTTTGTTTGTTAAGCTTTGGTGTACACAGGGTACCATGAGAAAGTTCCATCTTATCAGTTCAACACAAAAACAAACAGATGTTTTAGACACCAATTTGTGTTAAATACTGTAGTATTTATTTATGCAGTAGTTCCTTCTGAGGGGTATTCCAGGTAGGAGGTTCAACAAAAACTGAGTTTTCGGCTCCAGAGCAGCTGCTCTGAGTTGGTTCAATCAATTCCAAGTATCTTTCTAAAGAAATGGGAATCACAACAAAAAGCCATCATCAGCGGAGCCCCGATACCTGGATTCACCATGGCAACCACACTGTAAATTCTAACTTAGTGATGTTAGGCTTGAGAGGACTGCTTAATTTTGCATTTCAAAGCGGAAGTGTTGCGGCTGCTGTATCTGTCGCTCCCTTCGCTCTGTTGACTGCCCTACTTTACAAATGAAGCTTCATGACGTCACATGCGCATCGCCAACCTGTTGTGTGCCAGAATTCAGGGCAGAATTACATATCAATGTCTGCTTATTAACAGACAAAATTCCACCAACTTTGTGGGTTTATGAGAGGAGATATAACTCGCATAAAGTTGCCCTTTGTTTTTTGATTTACACACAAGGAGAGTGAGATTCAGATGTTACAGTAGGTTAACACTACTGACATGTAGACTTTTGAACACATTGGTTTACATAACATTCTTTCATACACTTTTACATTATGTTCAGTATGTGTCTAACACATACATAGATTAGGTTTAGGCTTGGAGTGAATGTTTAGTGTGTAGTGAATTTGAGAATATCAAAGTTTTAATGTGATGTGTTTCTTTTATATGTTTTCTGATATGGACCTCCCTCTTGTGTCTGGAATTAAGCATTATATACATACCGGTGTGTACACACACAGTTTTCATTCCTCATGGGGTCTTTCCATTGACAATGCATTCCCTAGCCCCCTACCCTAAACCTAACACCCATCACTGATTGCCTAAACCTAACCCTTGTCCTAATCCTAACCTAATTGGAACTTAATCTCTAAAACCTAATCTTGACCCTCAAAACGGGGTTCATCCCCATGGGGACCGGGAAAATGTCCCCACGAGGGCAAGACGTCCCCACAGTGATGGTAAAAATCCAGAACAGTCCCCACAATGTTGCAATTATGCGCGCGCGCGCGCGCGCACACACACACACACACACACACACACACACACACCTTCCCAAAAAAAACAATT
Source organism: Atherinomorus stipes (assembly GCA_023101725.1). Taxonomy (NCBI): domain Eukaryota; kingdom Metazoa; phylum Chordata; class Actinopteri; order Atheriniformes; family Atherinidae; genus Atherinomorus; species Atherinomorus stipes. The sequence continues at coordinate 35,655 of JALJCO010008675.1, forward strand.
AGAATATCATGGAAAAGGAGTTTCATTTCCACAACACCATTGTAAAAATGTTAAACCTTCATAGATTCAGGGCCCACAATTAAAATGATTTCAAGTATTCATTTGTTTATTTTTACATAATTTGGGCTTCCAGCTCATAAAACCCACAAAAACAGGAATTTAAAAAAAAATTAGAATGCTGTGAAGAAATCACCATTTACTTCAGTTTTTGCAGAAAAAAAAAAAAGAAATTAGGATCACATCAAATCAAAATATGGCACTTTCAAAACGATATGTCAGTCTTCAATACTTGGTTGGGAATCCCTTTGCCGTAATCACTGCCTTGATGCGCCATGGCATTGAGACAATCAGCCTGTGACATGGGAGTTATGAAAGCCAGATTTCTTGATGCTTGCCGTCAACCCTTCCTTGTTTTTAGGTCTGGTGTCCCTCATTTTCCTCTTGATACCCCATAGATTCTCAATAGGGTTTAGGTCCGGTGAGTTGGCTGGCCAGTCAAGCACTGTGATGGCATGAGCATCAAACCAGGTTCTGGTGCTTCTAGCGGTATGGGCAGGAGCCAGGTCCTACTGGAAGATGAAATCTGCCTCTCCATACAGATTCTCAGCAGAAGGAATCATGAAGTCCTCTAAAACATTCCGGTAGACTGTTGCAGTGACCTTGGATTTAAGAAAGCAGAGTTTACCAACACCTGCACTGGACATTGCACCCCAAATCATGACTGACTGTGGATATTTCACACTGGACCTCAAACAGCTTGGTCTCTGTTCCTCACCTGTCTTCCTCCAAACTTTTGGACCTTGATTCCAGAATGAAAGGCACACTTTACTTTCATCAGAAAAGAGGACCTCTCTTTTGCTGGTGCATCTTCTCCTGCCACATTTTGCCCTTCCACTAGACTTCCCATTGATATGCTTGGGCACAGCACTGTGTGAACAGCCAGCCTCCTTAGCTATGAACTTTTGCAGCTTACCCATCCTATGGAGGGTATTGATGATGGTCTTCTGGCCAGTTGTCAAGTCTGCAGTCTTCCCCATATTGAACCGAACTGAGACAATTGAACCAAACTGAAGCAATTTGGCACCTGGGGAAACCTGTGCAGGTGCTTTGAGTTTAGTAGATGATTAGTGAGTGACACTCAAAACATTCATGCCCTGCAAAATTTGGGCTGATTTCTTCACAGTATTCTAATTTTTTAAATTCCTTTTTTTGTGGGTTTTATGAGCTGGAAGCCCAAATTATGTAAATAAACAAATGAATACTTGAAATAATTTAAATTGTGGGCCCTAGATCTATAATCTATGAAGGTTTAACTTTTTCCAATGGTGTTATGGAAATGAAACACCTTTTCCATGATATTCAAATTTTTTGGAAACGGTCTGTGGATATTTTCAGGCTTATTTAGTGCACCTTTTGTAACCCTTCACCGTCACGGCATGGGTGGGTGTACGCTCTGTAAGTTCATGTTTTCTGCAAGTGTAACCTCTGAACCACATTATTTCAGATGCAACCCCAAGAAGTACAAGACAATCATGGGAACAAAGAAAAGAACAAATACAAAACTGTAATCAGTGTCGCCAACAGTTTACATGGAACTACCTGTGAATAAATGAAGGGATGATGTTTTACTGAGTGGGATTTGAACACTGTCAGCATAATTCAGCTACAAATTTTAAGCTATTCAGCTACATCAGTACAGCACTAATATTTGTTTTCACTCTAGGTGAGGCATTGGTCTCTACCAAAATTAATTTAATTAGTCCATTAACATTAATAAAACCTCAGTGTGATGCAGAGTATCTGTGGTGTAGTCATTGCCTGGCTGCGATGCATTACATTTTGTGATGTACAGCTCCAACAGCTGACAGATATAATGGAGTGCAGGGGAGGAAAACTTATATCTGTCATATAAAGTGTCATCTGACAAATCAAAAGGGTTGCAGCCATCTCTGAGTACTCTCTCGATATGTGCGCCAATGTTGACGGGATCTTCTAAAAATGGGCAGGCCATTTTCCAGGTGATAATTGGTCAGGGGGTGGTGGTTTTATCCTTGTGAAATCTTATCCAAAACTTAACCTGCTCTGGACCAGGTTAGGTGTTCAGCATAAGTTCAGAAGTGAAGTAGCGTCGTAGGATGGAAAATCCAGGGTTATCCCTGAAGTTATCTTGATAAGAGAAAAATCCAGCTTTGTAGTACAGGCCCCAGGTGCCAATTTTAGCCATGGGGGCTCCCAGAAAGGCCTCAGCCTGTAACAGTTTCACAACACTGGGTTTTAGCTGGTTAACAAGTCTGAGCGTGTCTTACCTATAAACCGCCTATTTTTGTTAGTTCCTGTTCACTTCGGATTAGCTTGGATAGCATTTAGATAAGCTGTCAATTAGTTGCCCCACGGCTCAGAGCGGTCCTGTCTTTGCCCATTTTAGTATTTTCCAGGAGTAATGACGCTCGGGACAGCGCAAGATAGTGACAGTATGACAAAGCCCAACTGGCTTTGCTTTCAGCTCTTCAGATGTGACCGGATACTGCATCCAAATTTTTTTTTTTAACAGTCTTTGATTGATACATGAACAGAACAAATTACACAGTTTTAAACCATGATGTTTGAAATCAAATGCATTTTAATTAAAGGAAGGTGTCCAGAAGGAGAAATGCTCATTCTAGTGTAGAAAATCAGAAGGCTCCAAAATGGCTATATAAATCATATAAAAAGACTAGAAAACCAAACACTAAATATAAAATAAGAGAATTGAGAACTCCTAATAGTTGCTAAACCACAAAGTGATGCAACATTAGGAAAGAAAAAATCTTACTGAAACTCTCTCACTTTTAGAAAACATGTTACAAAACTTCAATCACTTAGAAAACAACGGACAACAGGCGTTACTGGGCACAGCCATCTTAAAACCTGGATTCTCTGCATCCTCAGCAAGTTACAAATTTTTTGTTTGGAAAAAATAAGAGTTCTTGTTTTTCCTTTGGAACATGATGGAGGACAAATTAAACATTACAATGCAGAGTTGTACATCCTTTCACAATGCTACTGCATCTGGCAATACAGTATTAAGTTGAAAAATTCAAAAGCCTGCATAATTTATATACAATAAATCAACCACCCAGTTAATCTTTCTTTATGAATCTTGTAACTTGTCCAGGTTTACGTTTACATTGATTTCTTCTGTGTCTAAATATATTTCTCTTGTGGGAAAACTTTGTTCCACTAAGTCACTGGAGAATTGTTTTCTCTCCAGTGTGGACTCCCATGTGTTGTTTTAGATTTGGCTTTAGCCCAAATGTTTTTCCACAAACATCACAGCCATACGGTTTTCTCTCCAGTGTGAGTTCTCCTGTGTTTTGATTAGGGTGTGCTTTGTGCAAATCTTGTTTTACAAACATCACAACTATATGGTTTTCTCTCCAGTGTGGATCATTACATGCCTCCTTAAATTTCTATCAGAAGTAAAGTTGTTTCCACAAACATGACAGGCAAAAGGTTTCTCTCCAATGTGGAGTCTCATATGTTTTTAAGACATGAATTCAACATCAAACCTTTTTGCACAAAAATGACAGACAAAAGGTTTCTCTCTCGTGTGGAGTCTCATGTGTTCTTTAAGGAGTGAATACAATGCAAACCTTTTCCCACACATATCACAGCCAAATGGTTTTCTCACCAGTGTGGGTTCTCATATGTTCTTTAAGGTGTGAATACAACATAAATCTTTTTCCACAATCATCACATTAAAATGGTCTCTCACCGGTGTGGGTTCTCATATGTTCTTTAAGGTGTGAATACAACATAAATCTTTTTCCACAATCATCACAGCCAAATGGTCTCTCACCAGTTTGGAGTTTCCTATGTCGATAGAGATTTGTCCTTTGGTTGAAACTTTTTCCACTCACACCACAGTCATATGGTTTTTTTCCTGTGTGGATTATCTCAAGACTACTTAGACCTGGTTATAAATAAATCTTTTACCACAAACATCACCGTGGGATTGTTCCTCTCCTGTATGGGTTTTCATGTGTGTGATAGAATGTACCGCTTGTGGATAAATTTACCACAAACTGAGCATTCCACACAAGTATTTGAACCTGATTTGGGGGATTTTTTCTGCTCACAGTTATCACTGCTTTCAGATTCAGAGTCTGATAAGGTTTCTGCCAACAGTCATAATCATCATTGTCTTCATTCTTCATTCTCAGGGGACTATGTCTTTTCACTGTTATTGGGTGTCTGAATATTTTGGATCTGGAGCACTGAGGTTCTTCCTTTGTCTTCATTCACAGAAACAGAAGTATTTGTGAACCTGGTGAAACCACCCTACATCCCGCTGAGTGGCTTTCCCTCCTGTCTGGTCAAGTGTTCTTGTTTCTCCTCCTTTATATAATCCAGGTCTTGGCTCTGGTTCCTCATCAATGTCAAATCTCAGGCCTGGTCATGGGATAAAACTTGTCACCAGCAGCTGCAAGACATGCAGGAGATAATGAAGCACACAATATGATAAGTTACAACTGTGCTTTATAATCACACCAGAAAAGTCAAACTTTGATTTTGCTTGTTAGATTTTAGATAAGTGTTGCCTCAATAGGCACATTCGGACAGAGAGGTTCTAAGAACGTAGTTCCTATAACTACATGTCACGAGTTTGAGGGAGGACCTTTATAGGGACCATGTGGGACACAATCGTTGCGACAGTGACTAATTTATGCCCCAGCAGATCTGATACAAAACCGGTTTCTCATCTCTTATTCAAAGCTATTATAAAAGCTAACTTACCCGCTTTCCTTCTCTTTTCACATATCCTGGAGAGCCATCAGGTACGTCACATTTTGAGTAGCTTCAGCCTGGTTAGAGCTAGCTCTGAAACGGATGCGGCAAATAGTCACAGCTCGTAACAGGTTTTCCCAGAGGAAATACAAAAAGTGTGCTGTGCCGTGTGGAAGGGTTACGAAAATGTGCAGTGGAAAAGGCCCATTAGATTGCTTTAATCATGCAAGTGGGTAAATTTAAATCCAGAAAAAACTGAAACGGCAACTAATTTAAGTCAAATTCCTGCCAGTGACTGGTTTGGTTTGATCCACTTCAAACGAACCGTGGTACAATTCCATGGATAGTCTGCATCGTTTGGCTGAACACCAACCGTACTCTGGTGCACAACAAAGAAGCGGACTCTGGTCCACCTGAAACCCGGGGGTCTCAGTTCACTTGCAAACAGACAATCAGACTATCCAGCGCATAGACATCCAACACACCTAATGGAAGTGATGTTTGACTGCAATAAAGCAGGAGAAGGAGCAGAAGGACGTGGGTAGATTATTGTCTGGATTGGAGGGAAAGCAAAGCAAACAGCGCGTGTTTGAAGACGCCTAGGTCAAAACAACAACTTCATCATTGATCAGTGGTTGTATTGGGGAGCGTCGCCCCCTTCACGGGTAGTTGTTTAATTACGGTGGCTTAACCAGGCTGTTTGGTCCGCTTCAGTTGATGCAGTTTGAACGAAGCAAAGGAAGGTGTGCAATTTTTCAGAAATCCCTGCCCAATCGAACCGAGGTCCCGCACTATCCTGGTGTGAAAGCTCCCTAAAAGGTCCATTTACGCTCCCTTGTGCTGTGGACTGCACTCATATAGGCCAACTGTAAGCTTTTTCATTCAGTAAATGTGCAACTAACTTGTGATGCGCAAATGTGTCTCACAAATATAGCAGCACGTTGGCCTGATGATTCAACTCATGATTCTTTATACTGCGGAAGAGTAGTGCTGGGAACAAACTTAAAGCATGGGCCGTGCGACATACCTGGCTTCTCAGTGATTTTTAAAAAAAATGCATTTAACATTCTAAAGTGTTCATGTGATTTCAATGTCTTTATTCTAGACCATTCTAACTATCCTAACGGTGGCCAATGCCACCTTCTGCTACTCATTTGTTTCCATTTTATTACTTATCCCAGAGGAGTGACATCTTTACACTGGCTATCCTGTTTGACAAAGAATTGACTTCTAAATCCAGCTGTTAGCAAGGTTATTATAGTTAACTAAAACTACCCAAATAAACCAACTAAAATACAAAATAAACGTTTCTTTAAAAAAAAATATTACTAACTGAAACTATATTATGTCTTAATAACCAAAACTAAGGCTGCACGGTGGCGTGGTGGTTAGCACCGCAGCCTCACAGTAAGAAGGTCGCTGGTTCAATTCCCGGCTGGGGAGGGGGTTCGAACAATTCCAACAGTGGCCTTCCTGTGTGGAGTTTGCATGTTCTCCCCGTGTATGCGTGGGTTCTCTCCGGGTACTCCGGCTTCCTCCCACCATCCAAAGACATGCATGTTAGGTTAATTGATCACTCTAAATTGCCCCTAGGAATGAATGTGAGCGTGAATGGTTGTCTGTCTCTCTGTGTTGGCCCTGCGACAGACTGGCGACCTGTCCAGGGTGTACCCCGCCTCTCGCCTGATAATAGCTGGGATAGGCTCCAGCAACCCCCGCGACCCTGAACTGGATAAGCGGTACAGAAAATGACTGATGAACTAAAACTAACTAAAATTACTGACAAACTATCTGTAGTTTTAGTTTTTGTAAATTTATTTAATACATAAGCGTTTTGGGTTTATATGAAGTCCATTTCTTTCTAATCCATTTTCTTTGCTTTACCAGTTTTCTCGGGCATTTGCTTCATACGACAACGGTTAACAGTCTGTAAAGTCACATGTTGACAGTCTATGGCTATGGTGCAAGTTGAGGGAAAGCAGCAGAGTCCTATTATGGATTTATTTGATTATGACCATGTCAACCATAAAATTAAGTGCCTTGTAATTAGAAGCAGGTGACACAAGGGATGAGAAACAACGGCATCCATAATGGACTGCTTCCACGAAGACTAGCAACCTGTCTTATGAAAAGGTTTGTGTTGTTACATTCATGTGTCGCTTTAGTCCGTTGGCTATGTTGGTTTTTACCCAGCACACTATGTTCAACCAGCCTCAGAAGCAGTATGTACCCATTATGTACTTAGGCCTGTTATCTTGTGGGCTATTGTATTTGTTTGTGGATGGCTAATCATGTGTCCTCTGAATAAAATTTTCAAATTGTGTTGAGCTTTTATCATATTTTCACTGATGATTTTGAGTGTCACACCTGACAAATACCTATAATTTACAAAAATTAAAACATTGAAACTAATAAAAACTATACAAAAACTAAGCATTTCCCAAAAAGAAAACCTGCTCAAAAAACTAACTAAAACAACTGAATTGAAAAACAAAAGGTCAAAATACAATAAAAACTTCAATGAAAAATCCTAACTATTTTAACATATCGCTGTTAGTTTACAAGCACTGAATGGTTTAGAACCAAGTTACGGTTCCCACAGTCAGAGCTAAACCTGGAGAGGCAGTGTTCAGTTTTTATGCTCCTCACATGTGGAACAAACTCCCAGAAAATTGCAAGTCTGATGAAACTCTGCAGTTTCACATCAAGCAACGTGTTCTAAAATTTTAACAGCGTTAACACACCATTAACTTGCCCCACTAATACACACACCCATACGGTTTGGTTTGATTCGTATCTAACCAAAACTGTACGGGTGTGTATCAAACCGTGAGCACTACGTAATGAAAAGCATGTATTGAAGGATGAAAATGTGTTTTGTATCGTTACACCCCAATACAATATACATACATACACACACACTATATATATATATATATATATATATATATATATATATATATACACACACTATATATATATATATATATATATATATATATACATATACATATACATATACATATACATATACATACACACACACACACACACACACACACACACACATTTCCACCAGCAGGTCTGGGACGTGGAAGATGGTATGGTAAATCCTGAGATCTGTTGTGTCTCCCCAGCCAACTGTTCCTTTATCATGTAGGTGGTGATGCTTGAGTTAAAACAAAGAACTTGGCCAAGAAATGAATAATGAGAACTGCTGACATCCAGATGTTTGTGTCATTCCTTCTTGGCATGTGGCTATAAATTACAAAAAAAATTAATTAATTAAAAAAAAAAATCAACAGGATATCATTCATGGCGCTTTTTCTGCATTGTTGCTGGTGCCGAGTTGCCCAGGAAGTGATAATCCTTTTAACCAATCACTGGATTGTAGCAAGTCAAGCTCTGCCTTCTTCGGTCAGATCACTGAGATTGGTACCCTAACAAAAGGGTGCCAATAAAATTAGACAGGCTGGGTCAAATGTAAGAGAACTCATTCCAGGTTCTGCCTTTTACAAAAGCAAAAATGCAGACCAACCTATCCTGGATCCACTGGTGGAACCAGCTCTTAGAAGAAATTGGTAAAAAGACTATAGACACTACTTTAAAATCTCTTATTTAGGTCAGTGTAATCCATTTGTTTTATAATCAGGACAATGTATCATTTCATTTTACATTTAAGGTGGTCCTGAACCCTCCTTATGAAGAGAAATAGAGGACAAACCTCTTGATCCAGTGCGCCCTGGTTACAGACAACTCGCCCACAGAAAACGCAACACTCTCTTCTTTGCGTTTTTGAAAGAGAAAACGGAAAAAGAAGAGAGATCTCCTTTACGCAGCGGGATGAAAAAACTGTCTCTGTGCAGGGAAAACGCAAATATGAGCGCATGTCAGGTCTCCAGTGGGCAGTGAAACTTTTCAACCACTGATCCAGATACAGCCATGTCCTGGTAAAAGCAGAAAAAAACACCACAACAGAAGTGCCGCTTGTACGGAGGAGCTGGTTATGGTGCATATAACCCTCCCCAGCGGCATAAATGTTCCATAGAACCAGACCATGCGCAAGTGCAAGACGACATGAAAGATTCCAGCTACACTATCCAGACTCACCTTGCACTATCAGAAATTGTCACTCTGGAGGCTGTTGTCAGATATTTGCCTTTTTACCAACGAAACTCTGTTACTGTGTAAATAAGAGGCCAGAAGGCAACAAGACTCTTACTGTCTCAGCCTTATAGTATAATCAGGCCGTTATGATGTATGAGAATTTTTTCCACTTCAAGTAAAATTGAGAATCAGATCAAAATTAAATTAAATAGAAAACCTGATATTCATTTAGATTTATCTTCCAGTTTGATCACATTTCAGTACACATGATACATGATAAACCAAATATTTCTTACAAAATATATAGAAATATGAACAGTGTACACGTAACCTCTGCCTACTGTACTATACAGATGTAGAAATCCTAATAACGCTAGATAGGGCTGTGCAATTAATCAGCATTTGATCGTGGTTTCAATTTTAATGTCAAACAATCTCTCCGAACTCATAATCAAGTTGAAATGATTCATTTGCCTTTTTTTTTTTTACACAATTTCTGAAAGTTATTCTGCAGTTAAAATTAATTTCAGTGCTTCTCACATATGCTGGTTGTTGGATGCCATTTACAGAAATGTTAGATTTGGAATGTTGTAGTACTGCACTAAAGCTTAAGCCTCCTTCCACTGAAAAGCCGTTTAACTTGGTCCTTCTGAAATACGGAGGGTTTCCCCTTGTTTACTTACACATGCTGACTTGCTAGCGTTGCGTTGCCCCCAGTCGGCTGTGCTTCCTCTTTAGAGAAACAATACGAAGAAAAGAGCGAATCGGGAACAGCCTCGCACTTCTACGTCACATTTCAAATAGCGTATCCCACGTGGGGTTTATATCTGTCCATTGGAAGGCAGGTAACCCTCCACTACACACTAGAAGTGAAGACAGCACGACTGTAGCTTCGGAGTTGAGGAAGCTAATTAGCTGCTGGTGTTTGTTAGCATGGCGGAACAAACTTGTTTGTCGGCTCCATTTTCCTGTCTGTAGCGAAATAAGGCGGGGGGCGGAACTTCCTAACTACGCCATGATGGGAGCCAGCCAATCAGACGGAAATTCTTGAGAAAGACCCGGAAAAGCCTGCTGTTGGACCACAAGCCTCTCTTCTAGTATACAAATACAGGCTGGATACAAAGATACCAGAAGGTTTTTTTAAACAGAAACGATGCAGAATGCATTCAATAATAATGGAGGAACACAGAAATATTAATGAAATGACCATGGAAGTACAACTTTAAAGTTTAGTTTGGTGTTTTTATTTATTTAATCTTTTAAAATAAAAATTTGTATATTTATTTTATTTTTTAAAATATCGAAAAATTGCAGAACAGCTTGACAGCTTCTTTTGGATACATTTATGTTTTTCTATGCTTTATTTAATATTCAAAATATATTTTTTTTATTCATTTAATGTTTATTTGTTATAAAACAGCTGTGGGGTGTGGATTCATGGCCTTTTTTCAGTTTCAATGGTTTGCGTATATCATTAACCAACAGTTTGACAGAGAGAAATGCTAAATAAATGCAATGTGTAACTAAAAAATAATCGTTTGAATAATAGATAATTCAGTATAAACAAAAATAATCATGATAATGACTTTTTCATAGTTGAGCACCTCAGATAGATAGGAGATTTAGCACAGACATAATATCACTGCAGGCAAAGTCAGGTACATCTTGGACTTAATTTCCATCATCTGCTGCTCACAAAGTCAAAATACTATGAAAAATAATATGGAAATCCTGGTATACTATACAGGACCCATACTAGTAATGCAATGCTAGGGCCATAATATCAGCAGGTTGTATACGCTGAGGTTGATGAGAAAATATCGGTATTAGCCCTAAAAAAAATCTGTATCGGACGGCAGCTGGTAGGGAATGGGAGCGGTTAAGCATTACGCGGGAGCAGTGCCATGGTGGCATCTACCTCAATGTAAACATTAGATTCTTCCATTTATTCACAGCGAGTTCGGACACAGAGCTCCTGAAATGTGCTGAAATGCCAGAAAGGAAAAGGATTTACAAGGAGACTCCTAACCAACAAGGGCAGGGAACGTCGTCTCCAGAAATTTGCAGCAGGACCGGTTTCTGGTTTAGCTGATGATGCAACCTTCCCATTCCCAGTTCATAGATCATTTCTATTTGCGTTACTAGTCGCACTTTAACTGATTAAACTTTTCCATTATTTTCTGTCATGAGGCTGTTCATGTCATTGTAGTACCCAAATATTTGGATTTACATAATTTTGCCTTTAAAACGTCCCTCTAAAGGGTCTAAGGACCCCTGTGGCTATCTAGCAGCTACCTGACCAGGTTGTCCACCTGGTTGTGACCCTTGAAGGTCCTAGATATCATTTCTGGTGTCAAACCCTTTTTCAATCCCCTGTGTCTGGGTTTTTTATTTGCCCCCTGGGTATTGGTTACCATTTTTCCAATCACAAGATCTGGTAACAATGATGAACATTTGTTTACCCAGTTGTTAAGTGGTTACTATTATTTCAATCACGTTTTACAAAGTTTAAATATTGCTTGGTTTTTAACCCAAAATCTTCTAATACATGTCTATAACACTTGTAGTGTAACATAAACTACTTACAGCATTGCTTCAACGACGCATCATCGTGGATGGCAAGCAGATTATGGGCAACATTGTATGAAGAATCTGCCATGTGCTCCTGTTGCACCAGGGAGAAGGAAGTAACCAAACAGGAAGCTTGATGACATCACAAGTGATGATGTCATCAAGCTAAACAACTTTTATTTATAAAGCACTTTACAACAGCAGCTGCTGAAAAAGTGCTAAAAAATTCTGCTGTATTTATTCTCTATGGCTCTTGGGAGTTTTATTTATTCATTCTATGTCATGTTTAATTTTTTTATCATATAGTCTTGAAGCATCTCCACAATTATTTAGCTCATTCTTGAATGTTTGAATAAAAGAGGTTTTAAAAGTAATTTAAAAAGTTATATGTAGAGAAAGGTCTTTGCAAGGCAATACATCGCCTATAGAGGGACATTTCCTAAAAGTTTTATCATTTTTTTCTTTGAATATGCATTTTTCCATTTCGAATTAAATTTATATCAATTAAACTTAA
>JALJCO010008677.1:0-31485 GCA_023101725.1 Atherinomorus stipes
AACTTTAACTTTCATTTCAGGAAACAAGAGAAAAGTCTTACAGTATTACTTCACTTCTTCCTGAACTGTGTTGGGTTTTCGCTCTTCACGTGATTTATTGCATGCTGTTGTACTTTAAATCCGAGAGATACGATGATGGTTATCAGACCAACTCAGGTTATTGTAATTGGACTTGAGCACCTCATAAAACCATCTGATTTCATGCTCTAACTGGGTGAAATCACAGATGACAACAGTTGTGTCTTTGTTTTTCTTTTCTTTCTCATGCTGTGTTTGGTGTTTCTTCATATCAATATGGCTGTGGGCAGCTCCTCCTGCACACTCAGGGTCAGTGTTCTGTCAAAACGTGCTACCGTGTTGAAACATCTTATCACAGGCTACCATTATAGGTATATCTGTCAATCTTGCTACCTGATCAGAAAATAATGCATATTCTTACCAGCCCAGTTTTGTGCTTTTCAAAAAATAGTAAGTTTACAGTAAGGATGCTCCGATACCATTTTCCTCTGTCCGATACTGATTCCAATTGCTGAGGTTTAGGCATCAGTTGATCCTGAGTATGATCTGGTACCTTTGCAACTTTTAAGAGGGTTTATTAAATTTACGATTTAATTGGATTCTACTTAGAATTTAATGTGTGATATTGATAGAATCTTTCAATGGCCAATCAGAGATTAAACTACAAAACATGAAAACTAAAATTACCACAGAACTTTTTTTTTAACCATTGAGAAGTTCAGTTTAAATACAAAGAAAATTCTATTAATAAAATCTTGGAATGAGATTTACAGAGATACCAGAAGATAGATAGAAGATAGATAGATAGATAGATAGATACAGTTGAGCTCAATATTTTTGACACCCTCCAATTATAGAAGGGAAAAAAATCAGTTGTCATTGAAGTAAGCTGAAATTGACAAAAGTAATAAATGAAAAAATTCTATGAAAATCGTAACACTGAATTTGAATCATGGTTCAAAAGAAATATTAAAAACAAACACAAAAAATAAAACAAGTCAAACAAGCATGATGGGGCTCTAATGCTAAACTTTTATTGAGCAACACTGCAATCAGGTGTTTTCTGTAATGCTCAAAAAGACTTCTACACCTGTTGACAGGTGTTTTGGTCCACATTTTTACAGGAAAGGTGCTCTTTTTTTGTGTGTTTTAAAAAAAAAATTATTTCCTACCACAATTCAAAAACAATATTTTATTTCAATAAATTATAATTTTGTAAATTTGTATATATTTCTAGTTTCTTTCGTTTCTTCTTATTATTGAATTATTATTGTGGATTTAGCCTTTTCTTTATTTGGAGGGTGTTAATAATCTTGAGCACCACTGTAGATGGATAGATACTTTATTGATCCCAAAGGGAAATTTTGTGGCAGTCTGTTGCTCACATTCACACCAGTTAAAAAGCAGAATCAATAGAAAGTAAAAAAAAAAAAAAAAAAACACTCAAGAGATAAGAGTTAAAGCACAACAAGACCATGATTAAAATATATCCCACTCTCCTGTCCTGCTCCTTCCTGAAGCAGCTGCATTATACAGCCTGATGGTCCGAGGGCCAAAGGAATTTTTCATCCTCTCCATGGAGCAATCCAAAGAGAGGAGACTGGAGCTCATGGAGCTCCCCTGGCCAGAGATGACTGGACTCATGGGGTGGCTCTGATTGGTCAGGATCGCCCTGATCTTAGAGAGCGTTCTCTGCTCCACCATCTTTTCTGCAGAGTCCAGATCTAGTCCGACCACAGAGCCTGTTTCCTAGCGCTGATAATTATCTCACCTCCATCTTTTTCTGCGGCGTAAAACATCCTCACTGCAAACACCAACACCTCCGTGACTTCATCCACATCCGGTTTTTCTTTTTAAGAGCAAACAGCGGCATAGATGGGAGCAGCGAGGAGCCATGTTGGTCTCGGTTCATCTGCACTGTGAGACGCTCACGGCGAGTTGCAAAAAGGGGGGGGGACTAATGGCAGTTGAGTTTGATGGACTTTCATTCAAATAAGCACGGGCCACTCACAACCCCATCCAATGAAATTCATTTCATTGGATGGGGTTTTCCAGTCCTGCACGTTCCACAGGTGATTCTTTTTTCTAAATTTTTGTGTCAGAACATTAAATTAATTCTTTGCAATTTGGGTGTGAAGAAGACTTTAAGCAATATAGTAAAAAATGCTCCTGGAAAACATCATCCAGCCTGCCTTTGAGGTGCCCCAGTGCTACAGGTAGAGGACAGCATCAACACCCACCTTCTCCCAGCAGGTAAACTGAAGAGGGTCCCTCACTGCTTGAAAAATGTACTCAGGCTCTGAGCATGGCTAGGTCATTGAACGTCTCATGTGGCGTGCACATTTAAACACAGGATTCCGGACTGAGTTCCACCATCTTATTTAACTTTATGGATTGATAGCTTGGTGGAGGATTTTGTCTGAATCAAGACATACAACAGTGAATACAACAGATTGTATCAAATATCTGCATCAACATCAAATGGAACAGCAAAGTGAATACACTGCAACCTACATTATCAATGCATCCACTTAGCTGGGCCACACATCATCCCCATGACAAGCAAACACCAGCTGGACAGATAAACATGCATTGTGAACATCATGACATAATTTTAATCTCCCGTTCTTAAAGTAAAGGTCCATTTCACAACTCTCAGGTTTCCTTTGTTCCAGTGGTTTGGAGGGTTGAGGGATTAGGACTGAATAGGCTGGCAGGGTTGGTTATATAACTTCCTGGACATGTCAATGAGTCAACAGGTGATAGTGATTGTTGCAATGGCTAATGAGATGGTGAAAGAACTGTAGTTTTAACACTGCTTGTACTTCAGGTTGCATGAGCTGCAGGATGAGTTGCTCTAGTGTTTTCATCACGTGCGACATGAGGACGACTGGCCTATTGTCATTCAGCTCCTGAGGACGACTCTTCTTTAGAACTGGAACAATGCAAGATATTTTCCACAATGAAGGAACCCTCCTCAGCTGCAGGCTCAGATTGTAGACATACTGCAGAGGACTTCCTAACTCTGCAGCTTAGCAGTCACTCGGTCCACAGTGATGGAGGATGCCTGTGAAAGCAAGAGAGATGCACAAAAAGGAGTAGGATGGTGGTAGTTAGGGGCCCCTGAGCAGGTGGCCATAGGGACGCTGAACCGATTAAAAAGATGTGTTTCAGCTCTCTGGAAATCAATACACCCAACACTGCTCTTGCTGCTATAGCCTGTAATGGTTTTCATACCATTCCAGCCTTAGTGCATGTGGTTATTTCAGCATTATCTCCAGCTTCTTGCTGTAAGCCTCCCTAGCCTCCTTCAGGCAGCTTTTCTCTTCCTTCATCCTCCCCCTGTCATTATTCCCAAACACCCTCTTCTTCCTGTTCAGTACTTCCTTCACTCACCAGTAATCCACCTTTTTAAAGTTAGTAGTTGAAAGTGCAACAGCAACTTCACTGTGAGGTTAAAAAAAAAAGGCCTGTTTGGTTGTTCCGGTGGCTTTCTTTTGAGAATTTCCAGCATTTCTCCAGTTTAAGGATCCTTATTCCACATTTACGCAGATTAATGATCTACTGACTGGAGATCCATAGTTATGGCTTAAGAAATATCTTCATGAGTGGTCAAAAAAATCAAATGCATAAATTTAACTCTGATGCACGAATAACTGAAGCCAGTGGCACATTTCATGTACAATATTTTTGTTCTACACTCGTTCAGTAATGCTTTTCTTTATTTTTAATATTTGACTTTTTATGTGGTACATTTTTATCTGACTATAAAAATATCAATAAATAATTTGTCATTCATATAATATAAATATTCTATAAAAACACAGCTGCACAATTTTGTTGTCCCTGTTTACTACTGAGGCAAACTTTGTAATTGTAATGTATGCGTATATAATTTGAAAATATATTTATTTAAAGTTTATAGTTTTATATGTATATATTTATAGTTTTCTTGTGTGCATATGCAGAAAGCAAAGGTAGGACGTCTTGATTGGTATGATGAAGTGCCGGCTCTGTCACAAAACTAACCTTTTACAAAGCAGGTATGTGTATGCAGGCAGCAGCTGAATTAACTTACATCAAAAGTTATTCAGCAAATTTCTAGTTATTCCATCCTGATCAACATCTGTACATCCAAGCCTGTGAGAAAGGTGACACTTTAATCTTTTACTTTTCTTTATTGACATTCATTTAACCAAGAAAAGTTGATATTTAGACTTTTGTAAAGAAGTCCTGGACGAGCTATTTGGTCATAAAGTAAACTTATAGTATGAGTAGTTATTGATAACTTTGATCAAATTAAAAATGCAGTTTATAAAGAATCTCATGCAGTATTTCAGTGTTTGTGTTCACATCAGTGTATCTGACCCACACGTGTGTGACCATGTGTTTAGCTGCAGGTGTGGTGGAGCGTCAGGCTGCCGTTGGTCACCTGGACGGTGACGTTTGCTCCGTTTGCTCCTACCGTCATCCAGCTGCTGATTTCCAGCTCTTTCAGCTGATCATCACTCACTGAGACCTCACAGGTAACCGATGAGGTCACTCTGCTCCCATCTGCAAACGAACAACAACGAGCAGCTTTAGAAAAACAAGGAATGAGACAAGCACAGGATTAATATGAAGTTTAAGAAACCTCCTCTCTCTGTGATTGGCTGTATTTTTTATCTTTAGTCAGAATGGAGATGCCTCTAAGCTTCATAGATTAACAAACATTTTTAGATACTGAAATTTATATAAAAATCGTAGTGTTATATGAAGTGGCAGATAGTTCACATGATATCTCATAGATCAGCCTTTTAAAAAGTATCTAAAGCAGAACTCCCGTTTAAATTTGGATAATGTTGTGGGTCTTCCTCGTACAACATTTTGGTTTGTTTGAGCCCCATTTCATTTGCTGGAAGTGCATGAGCCTGCAAAAGTCACATGATTAGACACAAGCAACAGTTTTAATGCCTGAACCTGACTGAGCAGTGAGCCAGAGCTAAAAGCAAAGTTTAGAGAAAATGTGTAAAAGTTACTGACATCTAGTGGTGAAGATGTGCATAGCCGTAACTTCAAACACCAAGCTCAGTTGTGACTGTACGGTGGCTGTGAGTGGCCAAACTTCTTCCAGACATGAAGATGTTTTCATGTGTGAGTGGCCTCAGGTGCAGCGATGACTGCACGGCAGGGACTCTAACTACAGGTGAACTGTCTTCTTCTATGGTGTTACTCATCCCAAACGGAGCTCAAACCGCTATCAAACATGGCTGCTGCTGCAGTTTTATAGCTTCACACAGAGTTGTTTGTCCATTCAAAGACACCGTAGTAAAAATGGTGGCAGCTACCATGTATGTGGAAACACAGTATGTAGATATAATGGTTCATTCAAGGAGAATATAAACAGTTAACAGATGAAATATCAATAGGAACAGTTTTTAATGATATATATATATATATATTTATTTTCTTTGTCATTGACTTTTGATTGCGTTACCTGATGCACCTTTTTAACCAAACCCTTCTCGTCTGCTTTTGCAGTATGTTTGTTTTTTTGTTTTTTTCTTTTTAAAGCAACACTTTATAAGTTTCTGAACTTCAAACTGTGAGTTTCTGACTGATTTTGATGGCTCACATTCATCGTGTACCTTCCTGGAGTTACTGTCGTCCTGCAGCATTTGGAGGCTGAGAAACCACATTTCACAACTTTGTCTTCCAGCCTGAAGCATCACATGCTAGCAACTGGACATCAACACACTGGCCATTTTTAACGCAAATCATGAGTGATTCAGCAAGAAAGTTTAAGAGGAAGCTAATGAAAGAGAAAGCGATGACAGGAGATGAGACAAGTCAACATTAGACTGATTTTCTCTGGCTGGAGAGATCTCAGCGATGAGACAGGAAAAAGATGATGCTGAATTAGCCTCCTTCAGTGGAGCAAAAGTACAAAACCTGCTGAAGTTGTGCAGCGCTGCTTTAAACTTACCGACCACAAACAGCAGCTGGTGGTTGCTGCGCTCGGAGCGGATGTAGAGGTCCTCGTACGGATCGTACGCGCAGGTCAGGTTGAGAGGAAGCAGCAGGGAGGGCTTCTCCCAGATGGAGAACTCCCGGCCGGTCAGGTTCCTGCTGCAGGAGCCTCTGGTGAAGGAGTACTGGTCTTTGTAGAAGCTGCATTTGGCCACGTCGGCTACTGGAGGAGAACACGTGACCTCAATGCTGTCGTCAAGCGAGAGGAAGTGTCGGCTGATTGACAGACTGGGACTGGGTCTGGTACCTACAAGAGAGAACCAAAGCTGGAACCTAAACCTAGAGCACTGTGGACTGGTTAATCTTTGGAACTGAAACTGGTCTCCTCACCCCAGACAGTCACACTCCTGCCGTCGCTGGACTGGGAGGTGTAGTCCTGGAGCTGGTAGTCACACCTCAGAGAGACACTGCTGCCCACCGGATGCTTTCCCAGCAGTTTCTTTGACGACAGCTGGAAGACGCAGATGTAATCTTCGGCCGTCATCACGGTGAAGGGGACACCAGAGCGTCCTCTGTAGAGGCGACACTGTCCTCCTCTGTAGTCTATAGGAAGTGTGCAGCTGACTTCCAGCGACTCGCCGTCTGTGATTTCCTCGCTGCTCAAAAGCACTTTGGGTTTATCTGCCCATGAAACCAGAAACTCATCTCAGAAAGATGTGGGTTCAGTTTCCTGAACACACCGTACAGCCCTTATTTAGTTAATGTGTTTCATAAAAGTTAATGTGTTTCACCATGAGGACATGTTTGCTGAAAACTGAGTTTGGACCAGAAACTGACATGTTACAGTTTGAAATGTTTCACCACAAAGAAAAGTTTTTGTGTATCTTTTAATTGGCACCATTTTTAAGACGAATGTACCAGAAAACTAGAGATGCACCGATCAAGTTTTTTCCAATCCGATACCGATGCCTGGACTGAATGTATCGGGTGAAAACGATCTGATATTACCGTTGAATAAATGAAGCGTATATCTTGCCATGTGTGTGAAAGAATCAAGCTTGACATAAACATTTAGCCTTGTTTTAAAAGATAACAAATTAACACAGATATAAATGTACTTAAAATTATCTAACAAGTGAAGTGTACATGAGCAGCAAAAAACAACACTTTTCTGCTCTGCCCGATGACGCACCCGGCGTTGCAAACATAGAATTGAAGTGACTAGATTCCTGTAACTATATTGCGATATCATTAATAAAAAAAAAAAAGAAATGACTGGATCGGCCTCATTCAGCCAATTTCCCATTCAGCCAATTAGTCAATATCGGAGCTAATATCCGATCCAGGTATCGGATCGGTGCATCTCTACAGGAAACGGCAGCATTAACCTCCCCAGAGTGGAGACTCACCTGACCATATGTACCTGGTGGCCCGTCCAGGTCCTGCCCAGCCTGTCAATCAAGCACACAAACAGCAAGTCAAAAGCTCTTCTGAAGATGGTACATGGTACCTTTCTAAAAAAAAAAAAAAAAAAAAAGTTTAATTAAAGGTGCCATGACATCAAATTAAACTTTTCTGGGGTTTGGGGGGTATAATATGATCTGTTGTGCACTGATGAGGCCATGTGAATGTCCAGAGTGAGTATTAAAGTTCCTGTTCATAGTCCGTCAGCTTTGTTTCTTTGTTCAAAAATGGTTGAATCAGATAGCAGCATAATTTCGACGTAGTTTTGGCATGCTACGTAATCCCTCCCTCCCCTCTCTTTCCACTCCGACCTACTTTCTCTAAATAAGGTTATATCCAAATAAGGTGTAGCCAGTCAACATGAATTAAACTTGGTCTCCCAAGCTGAAACAATAAAACCACTTTCTGGATTTATTGTGTGTTTATATTTGTGTTTTATGTTGATTTTATGCTGCTGTCTTGGCCAGGTCACTCTTGAAAAATAAGTTTTTTTTATAAGTTTTATTCCTGGTAAAATTAAGGTTGCTAGTAGTACTACTCCGGGTAAAGCTGCATATCATTACCACACCCAACTCTCTTACTTCGGAGGGAGGTCTAGTGTGCCAAAACAATCCCCCACTGTAAAAAGTTACGTTTTTTTCTTTGTATAATTAACATATGCAGCAATATTAGCTACATGAAATAGTTTATATGCTGTCATCACTCCTTTAACAGAGCGCAGTCTGAGATAAACAGTTAATTTCAGTAAACAGATGGAAAAGTTGCTGTAGTTTTTGTAAATATTAAATAATAAGAGTGATATTAAAAAAATGGGATTTGAAAAATGTAAATTAATTTGAAGGTTGCTAGTTTGAGCCTCGGCTGGGGAGGGGTTAGAACATTTTGAGCAGTGGCCTTCCTGTGTGGAGTTTGCATGTTCTCCCCGTGTATACTGTATGTGGGTTCTCTCTGGGTACTCCGGCTTCCTCCCACCATCAAAATACATGCATGTTTGGTGAAATGGTCACTCCTAGGAGTGAATGTGAGCACGAGTGGTTGTTTCTCTCTGTGTTGGTCCTGCAACAGACTGTCGACCTGTCCAGGTGTACCTGCCTCTCACCTGATAATAACTCAGATTTGCTCCATCAAGCGATGAAGCGATGCAGAAAATGAATGAATGAATTTTGAATGTGACTGAAGCAAAAAGAGGCTCAGTGATCAATCAAAGCAGCTGCCTTTATTTGCTGAAGAATATAACACGTCTTTCACTCATAAAAGTTCTGTTTTAAAAGTAAAAGATGAGTTTATTGAAAATAAAATGTATTTAAGTATTGAAATAATTTACAGGAGCCACTTTAAACTGAGTTTTCTGAATATCTGAAAATAAATTCTTGTTTTCATTTTGTTTCATATGAGAAGCTTTAGCTTTTGCTTATTTGCTTCTCAAAATCAATCATTTAAACAAGGCTGCCGGGTCATTAAGTTCAGCTAAAAGCACCATCATATTTTCAATATTTAGTTTCCAGTCCTTCAGTAGATGTCATTTATGAAGATAGAAGAAGGATAAACTCACAGCAGAGAGAAAGCGTGAAGAGCAGAATCAGGTCCATCTTTTGTGGTTCAGAGTGACGGTCAAACTGATCAGAGCCGGTCTGAACTCTGGTTTGTTTGTTCCTCTCAAACTCAGTTTACTGACCGACCGGCTGTTTGTGCAGCCCAGTTAAACCAGTTCTCCCCAAGCACATTCATCAGCTGGCTGGGCAGTAAAAAGTAGCATCTCTGCTGTCCTGCAGGTGTCAGCAAAGTAACGCTGATTCATTCAGGCGGCATGCCTCAACATCAGAGGACACTCAGAGTTTCATAGTCAAAGAAAATATGAGAAAACTGAAAGGATGAATAAGGCTGACGACTCTGTGCTGGTGTCTGCAAATCTGGAGGAAAATTCCAGAAACTGACTCGTGGTAAGTGTTCTTTATTATTTTTATTATTATTATTGTCATTATTAATATTATTCTACCTCTGAGGAGTCCGACATGCAACTTCAAATGCAAATTCATGCTCATTTTTACATGATGCCTCTTCTTTTTAAACATTTTTCCTATATCTGTCATTTTCTCCAGAGGTGGATGAAAATCTGGCATCTTTTGTGTCAGTGAAAGAGGAGACAGTGTCCACCATCATGGTTAACATGCAACGACCATCCACACCCATGTATGTGCATGACGGAGGTTTTAGAATAGCTGGATGTGGTGAGATGAAATGAGATTAATCTTTACTGTCACAGTTCCCCTTTTTTCTTCACTAACCTGTCCTGTCCAGCATCATGACGGCAGAATGCTGGTGCGGCTGCCATGTTGTGCCAAACAAATTAACTTGCCCAAAACGACCCTTTTGGATTTGAGGTTCCCACAAATGAAATATTATTGATCTGGATGTTTTCTAACCTCCAAGTTGTAAATAACGTTCTCTTTCTACATTGTTTGGTAGTCAGTCCATCTATCTGATGAAACTACAGTATCCAGATAGAACCACAAGGGGCAGCATGCTCCCACTCTCTCTTGCATTATCTTCTTTGTGCCTACCTTCGGTCTTTTTACCCCTCCAGACTCTGCTGGATTCCCAAACTTCCTCTGTGATATATGATCCAGGATTGAAGAGGTCCATGTAGAGCTAGACCAGGACCAGGAGGATGATCTCTCCTTGAAACAACTATTTTCCAGCTCAACACAAATGTCACCATCCACCTCATCGACTCCACCTGTTCAACTGCTGTTGACACAAATTTCTCAGCAGCCAATCACACATGAGCATCTATTCATGTAGACGTGGTGAAGGCAACCTGCTAAAGTTCAAACTGAGCATCAGAATGAGGAAGAAAGACGATTTAATGGTTGTAGGTCTGAGTGTTTACTGGGATTTTCTTCACCAACCTTCTCCAGGGTTTCCAGGTCTGAAGAAGAGAAAATATCCAGTGAGCAGCAGGTGTCTGGACCAGAATGCAGCAGGAGACCAGACCGGGTGCCACTCCTGTCAGCTAAGAACAGGAAACTGAGGCTACGATTCACACAGACTCACCAGAACTGGATAATAGAAGATGGAGAAATGTTGCTGGTCTGATGAGTCTCGTTTTCTGCTCCACATTCAGATGCTCGGCTCAGAATCTGCTGGAAACATCGTGAAAGCATGGATCCATCCTGCCTTGGGTCAAGGCTTCAGGCTGCTGGTGGTGGAATGGTATGGGGGAGGTTTTCTTGGCCCACTTTGGGCCACTTAGTACCAATGTGGCGGTTTAACCACCACAGCCTACCTGAGTATTGTTGCTGACCATGTCCATCCCTTTATGACCACAGTGGAGCATCTTCTTCTGCTTCCAGCAGGATAACGCACCATGTCGCAAAGCTCCAACTGCTTTCTGGAACATGACCAATGAGTTTACTGGACTCCAATTTTCTCCACGGTCACCAGATCTCAGATCAACATCCATGAGGTGGAAAGAATCTCTCATAATGGATGAAACGGAGAGATTCTCATCATGGATGTGGTGGAACGGAGAGATTCTCATCATGGATGAGGTGGAAAGAGATTCTCATCATGGATGAGGTGGAAAGAGATTCTCATCATGATGAAGTGGAACGGGAGATTCTCATCATGGATGAGGTGGAAAGAGATTCTCATCATGATGAAGTGGAATGGGAGATTCTCATCATGGATGAGGTGGAGAAAGAGATTCTCATCATGATGAAGTGGAACGGGAGATTCTAATCATGGATGAGGTGGAAAGAGATTCTCATGATGAGGTGGAAGTAAAACGGGAGATTCTCATCATGATGAAGTGGAACGGGAGATTCTCATCATGATGAGGTGGAACGGGAGATTCTCATCATGGATGAGGTGGAAAGAGATTCTCATGATGAGGTGGAACGGGAGATTCTCATCATGATGAAGTGGAACAGGAGATTCTCACCATGATGTAGTGAAACTGGAGATTCTTCGATCATGGATGTAGTTGGCAAGAGATTCTCATCTTGGATGAGGTGGAACAAGAGATTCTCATCATGATGTAGTGAAACGAGGAGATTCTTACAGTATCATGATGTAGTGGAACGGGAGATTCTCATCATGGATCTGCAGCAACTGTGTGATGCTATCATGTCAATATGGAGCAAAATCTCTGAGGAATGTTTCCAACATGGGGTTGGATCCATGACACCAAGAATTAAAAAAGGGGTCTGACCCGGTACTAGAAGGTGGATTCAAGTGATTGATGATTTTGGCTCGATTCTGTTACATGGCAATGGAACAAAGTTATTTTGAAACCGCTTTTTATGTTAAATCATCATCCAATCAGCTTCCGGTGTTTCTGTCCATGTGACAATTACTCTGATGACTGAAAAGTGTCAAACCTGATTAATGCTGATTAACCATCAGCTAACCTTGAACTGGACCACCGATCAGAAGAGCAGTGTTTATTTTATATTCATGTCTCCCTGTAGGCAAACACATAGAAGGGTCAGAGGTCAGCAGCTGGGACGACGGCTGAATCTCATTAATGGCGACACTTAGAGGCGACACACAAGCTGAGACCCAGGCAGTTTTACGGTCTGGTGTGTTTCCTCTGAAGCAGGAGTTCAGAGGAAAGAGTCGGTCAGTCGGGCTGGAAAAATATAAATTGCAGCCTTAGATACGGGACAGCACATTAAAAATCAAGAGTGATTTTACAAATACTTTTAAACTCAAGATATATCAGGTTTTATCTTATCTCCATTTCTGCTGCTAATATGCATTTTAAATTACAGAACTCCATCTCATGAAAATATTAGAATGGGTGCAGTTTTACTGAGGAAAATGTAAAAAGTTATTTAAAACAAGAAATGCTCAGAGGATATCCAGTTTGTCAAATGTGTGAGCAAATTAGTAAGCAGATTAAAAATAATGTTCCTTAAAGATAAGTTGCAGAGATTAATTTCTCCCTCTGCTGTCAAAATATCAATAAATTACAGTCTGGGAGTTTTTCAACAGCTGAATACCATGAGCAGGGATGACTGTGGAAACCTTTGTCAAGCTCTGCTCTGCACCACAGTTAGAGATAGATGGTCCTCCTGACTTTCCTGTGCAAAAAAGTAAAGATTGAAGTAGAAGCCCCGACTTCTCTGGGCTTGGAAACATCTGGGAAGGACCATCACATGGAGGGAACCTGGACTGTGGTCAGACCAGTCAGTATTCCAGATCTTTGAAAAGGAGCAAAGAGCAAAAGGAGCATCCAGACGGTTGTCAGGAACATGTCCAAAAGCCCGGTTCTGATGATATGGGGTCGTATCACGGTACTGTGACAGTATGGAGTTCGGTCTGGGTTCTGTGATGGTATGTTTCTTGTTTTTCTTTTTTTTAGATGTCCATATATGGAGACAGGATCGGGACAAAAGTTTTGTAACTTGTATTTTTATCTTTTAAGCAGTTAACAGATACAAATCAAATGTATGAGTATGGATTGATTCTTCAAGTTGTATACAAGTCAGGGCCTTTACACACCTACTCCGAATATTTCGTCAAAGATTCCCATGGCAATGTTTTTAATTGAATTAATATCAAGTCAATGGGAATGTGCACATCAGTGAAACGATTTTGTGACATTTAGTTTTTCACACTTAAGTCGGTTTTCTTAATAGTTGCATCCAGCAGATACACAATTGACCAGAGAAGGCGCACTGACAGTCACCAGAACTGGTGAAGTTGCAGTGTTGAAACAAAAAAGGGATAAGTGTTGTGGCAATGTGGGGTCCCGTCACTAAAGCCCCTTTCAGACTTGGGCTGGAAAGCGGTAATATTGCGGACTCTGTCCTATATAGCGTTTGCATGTGCTCCGGTCTTTTACCTCAGAGATGTAGCAGACATGTACCAGCTGTTCCCCACGTCATAAGAGCGGAAATGTTCCGGCACGTCATTTTGGCTAAACGCACAAGAAAATGTTCCAGACAGGGATGAAGGGAGAGCGGGCTGTGCTGACTTTTCCCAACATTTCCTGATGTCTGAAAGCGCCCAGGATGTGATAAGTCTGCAAGGAAGTGGCATGTTTGAAAAGACGAGTCCGTTTAAAGAGCGGATGGACTTTACCGCTCATGTTCCGCAGTGCAAGTCTGAAAGCAGCTCGCGCCTCTGATTCATCATGTACCCCGGCTATTTGGCCACAGGGATATGGCTTTGGCTGGTAAGCGAGCATTGACTCTCACCTGCTAGTCTGTGGGACCGAATCCCGCCCGGGCCCTCCGTTGCATACCTTGCCACAGTTGTTTTGGTGCTGCTACTGTATCATCATGGAAAAGAATTACTGCTGAAGCAGCAGCGTTTCCCTGTCAACATGTTGTAATCTTCCGAGGTTATTATGGGTGTTTATTTAAAAATCTGAATTTGGCATTTTCATGGTGTGATCAGCTGTTTCTCAGCATCCAGAAGTTTACCCCCCATCTCTAACGCTCAGATGTTAGGGTGCATTCACCACGATAGTCCGGGGACTCTGTCTGATCGGGCAGGGATTTCCCAAAAATTTCACACCTTTCTTTAGTCCGGTATGCGTTTGTACTGCAGCACCCGAAGGGGACCAAACCGCCTGGTTAACCCACTGCAGCTGAAACAGCTCACTGGGGGGCGACACTACCCATAATAACCACTGATCAATGATGAAAACACAGGAAGAAGAAAGAAAATGGAGTCCGTGATTGGCCAGGGGTGAAAGTGGGAACCTTTCTGCTTCTCATCTTTACTCCACGTCTGTCCACAAGAGATTTTCTAGTTGTTTTTCGTGGTTATTTTGACCTCGGCTTTTTCAAACACGTACTTTGTTTTTCCCTCCGACCCAAACTATACTCTATCTTACTTCCTACTACTTCTTCTTCTTGATGCTTTATCATGGTTCGCCCAAGGTTATTGGAGTTAACTAAAACAACGAAAAAACTCAAATTGATAAAACATTTTCGTTAACTGAAATGAAAATAAATAGTTTTTTAAAAAAACGACAACTGTATTGTGTCTTCACAAAACTAACTTAAACTAAAACTATTGCAAAAACATCCTTAGTTTCAGTCTTTGTAAATCCTATTTAATACATAAGCCTTTTGGGTTGATATGAAATCTATTTCTATTTAATCTATTTACTTTGCTGTACCGGTTTTACTCCGAGTGATTTTCTGGTGATTTTGATTGTCACACCAGACAAATACTTATAATTTACACAAAAAAACCCTCAAACTAATAAAAAAACTAAAAACTAAGCATTTCCAAAAAATAAAAACTAATAAACAAGCCTGCTCCAAAAAACAAACTGAACTGAAAAACAAAAAGTCAAAACTGAATAAAACTGAAACTAATTAAAAATCCAAATCTAGTCCCGAAAGTCCACTTGCAAGTAAACTGAGACTGGATGGACCGGAGCCCACGTGAAAGCCATTTGGTGCTCACATTGCACCAAACAAAGTGGACTGGAAGCAGATCACAGTTTAAAGCGGACTAAACAGCCATAGTGTGAACGCACCCTAATTCATTCAGACACCAACTGTGTTTCTATTTCTGTCTTTATTTAGTGCTAAAAACAAACATTCAAGAGTTAAACAGTGCAGGCGGACAGACGCAGTTCAGGCTGGACTGTCAAACTGTTTGACAACAACGATGAAGGAATTAATTGATTAATCAATCAGCTCCTGATGGGAGAATAAGAGGAAGTCAAAAGGCACTGGTACCCATGTAAACAGTCGCTATGGAAGCCTATTCTTGAGAAA
This sequence comes from Atherinomorus stipes, assembly GCA_023101725.1. NCBI lineage: Eukaryota > Metazoa > Chordata > Actinopteri > Atheriniformes > Atherinidae > Atherinomorus > Atherinomorus stipes. Next base: position 15,180 of record JALJCO010008677.1, read on the forward strand.
AGTTTTCTAAAAAAGGATGCCAATGATGCTTATCTATTGAAATATGATCAAAAAGTAACATTGTAAAGCGCCATATCCAACTTTCATTGTAGCTTTTACCTTTCAAGATCAATACAAATCATTCAAATCCTTATTTTTCTACAACTTTTTTATTTAGTATATTTTAACTTGCATGCTGAGATATGGTTATATGTTATTGGCAGGAATGGGCTTCCATAGTTCTGTGGCACAGCTCATCATTTGTTTTACAAATAAAACATCTTTCCTTCCGGCTTTCGGATATAAATTAATTAAACTACGCTGACATCGCTACCGACAACAACAGCAACACACAGGAAATAGAAAATACATTCTGACCCACACTTTCTACAAGTTTTACACCAGAAACTTTTTACAAAAAACATCACATCTTTACGAATTCAGAGTTCAGCTGCTTCTGAGACGAATCGCACAAAAATCACCATCACTGTCATTTACTTCAGAGCTTAAACTAAAGAAAATGACCTTTAACTGTATTGTTGATTGATTATCGGGCAGGTTTCTGTTTGAGTTTAATCAGCAAATGAAAAAGTCATGAAAAACTGAATTATTCATTCAAAAACAGAGGAATAAGGCGTGTTTTGGTTTGGTTTTTATTTAAAAATTGGCGCCATTACTCGTCCCTCGAGCCAGCTTCTCCAAGGGATGAGGTAGCAGGAGATCTAAATCCTGCTACAATCATTTTCTTCATAAAGGTCTCTTGAGTCGCTTTGTCAGGACTGTCAGCTGGAGACCTGTTTGCCTTGGGTGACCCTACCAGGGGCGTGAAGCCCCCCAGCAGCATGGCTCCTGGGATCACTGGGACACGCAAACCCCTCCACCACGGTGAAATGACAGTTCAGGGAGGGCCTCGTGTTCTCGTCCCTTTGAGGGGCAATGGTTCGGTGGACTCTGGTGGACTGGGTCTCTATGTTGGCTTCATCTGGCTGTGATCCCAAACTCTAACTGGAAAAGAATAAAGTCTCTACTTTGGTGGTAAATGAGATCCTGCTCCGAGTGAATGAGATCAAGAATCTAGGATAGGAGTGTCCAAAGTCGGTCCTTGTTGTTCGCTGTCCTGCAGGTGTTGGATGTTTCCTTCCACAACAAATCTCAATCAGATCAATGCATCAACATGCCTGGGCAGCGCTTGACAAGATGGAGAGCCTTTTAATTTGAATCGGATGTGTTGGAGCAGGGAAACATCTAAAACCCACTGTACTTAAAGTTCAATTAAATTTTTTTCAGGCTTGTTTTTTTTATTTTTGTTTGTTTTGTTTTTTTTATTTATGAATATTTACAAGAAAAAGCTAGCCATGGTTGAAAAATACAATTTTGTTCAGGTGACATTTACTCGTGGTAAAAAAAGCTAAGTCCAAAATATAGAATATTTCCTATGACAGTATTAGGGCCACATAAAGAAAAAAAAAACATTTTTTACAGACTTTGAGAAGAAAGTTGTAATTATGTGAAAAAATTAGCAATTTTCCTACAAAAAGGTGTTATTTTACAAGAATAAAGTCATAAATGTATGCTAGTCGTAAATTTACAAGAAAAAAGTTGTAAATTTATTAAAATAAAGTTGCAATTTAATGAGGAAGTCATCAATTTACAGCTTTATTTTCATAAATTTGCAACTTTACTTTGTAAATTACAGACTTTGAGAAGAAAGTCGTAATTATGAGAAAAAGTCACAATTTCATGAGAAAAAGCTATTTTACGTGAATGAAGTTGCAAACTTTAGAGAACATCATAATTTCAGGAGAAGAAAGTCATAAACTTAAGAAAATAAAGTAGAAAATCCATTAAGTAAAGGGTAAATTTATGAGAATTATAAATTTACAAGAAGAAAGTCATAATTCTGGGACAAGGAAGTCATGAATTTACGACAAAGTCAAATTTATCAGAACAAAGTTGTAAATTAACAAAATTAAAATCGTAAATTTACAAGAATAAAACCGAAATTTTACAAGAAGAGTAAAATTTTTGAGAATAACGTCATAATTTTAGGAGAAGAAAATCATAAACTGCAAAAATTATGTTGAAATTTTGCAAGAGTAAAGTTGTAGATTTATGAGAATAAAGTTAGACATTTATGAGAATTAAGTCGTAAATATACAAGAATAAAGTCATAATTATACGAGAATAAAGTCATTTTTTAAGAATAAAGTGGTAACTGTACCAGTAAGTTGACAATGGAAACACGTGAGAGTGCAACACAGGTAAGTTAATGTCCTGCACATTTAAACTTCTGGAGTCATTAAACAGTTTTTAAACCCCCTCTGAACTGCCGCTGGTGCATCCATGGATAACCCTGCAGTCGACCGGTTCCAGCCCGTTCCTCCTCTACAAAAGCAACCATTTCCAAGTCCGTCTGCTTCCTTCTGCAGAATAAATTCATTTTCTTGCAGGTTCTTTTCAAAGTCCTGACACTAATGACGTTGTGTTGCTGATGTGCCGAGGGATTGAGGATCTTCAGGGTTATAAAACCTTTGCTGAAGTACATCTTCACTAAACACTCCACCATCCTCATTTTTATCAACTTTGCTCTTCTAAATTTAAAACATCAAGACTTTATTCTGTAAATTTGTGACATTATTGTAAATTTATGACTTTATTCTCGTAGTATGTAAAAAAAATTCCTAATGTGACCCTAATACTCTTGTAATATTCCGTTAGTGACTTCTCAACACTTTTTGTTTTTGTTTTATTTACCAATCTTAAAATTTAATAAACAATGTGACTTTTTACAGTATATTCCTATTTCCAGATGTTTTCATGAACATTATTGTTTCACTAACTTGATTTTCTAAAGTTTAATCAGCAAACATTAGCTGCAACTTTTAAACTCATTTAAAATCTATGGAATTTGTAGAAAATGATTAAATATTTATTTCATTTGACCGTGAACAAGCAACTGAACTCTGAAGTCACGCTTGGGTTTCCATATATGAGTGTTTTTAAAAACAGTGGAGAGAAAAAAACATTTCCATGAATTAATTTGTATATCTTAAATATTTGACAGGTGTGTGTTTAAGCGCTACATGTTCTAGCTGTTCTTAGAGGGTGAGTAAAAAGTCTGATTCTTCTACCGGGACCAATAAAAACTCCTATGAGGCTCAGAACTGAAGCTCAGGAACCTTCATGATGCATCGAAGTGCATCGGTTTCACTACCAGAGCCGCTTTCAACCTTCCAGATGCTCCCACTGTTCGCTCATGTGTTTTTCAGGATTGTGTTCTGTATCACGAGGATATCTGAAAGTAATCTGCTGGCCCAAGTTCTGGTCTGACCCGGTCCAGACTCAAACAGGGACCGTGATAATCCACCGGCAGCAGGTGAAGTGACGTAAAACGAAGATCCTCCTGCAGCCGACGGGGCGGCTCTGACTCAAGGTTGTGGACTACAAACAGAATGTGGACTTCCTCTAAGTCAGGGTTCTCTGGTTCCAGTTTAACCAGTTTGGAAGTCTCCGTAAGTGCTGCGAGTCTCGAGACAACGTTGCATGTGTCTCCTGTACAAACACAAGCTCGTACTCCTGTCCTCGTTTAGGACGAAGAGGTGACGTTCCCCGAGGACACCGCCGTCGTCTCCTTCGGCGAGTACTCCGCCTCCTCCTTGATGGGGTGGGAGGAGTTATCGGACTTGCTGCGGCTGAACTCGGCGCCCATGATCGGCCCGGTGAACTTGGCCTTTGGCCGGATGCAGGCGGTGCAGCACAGCAGGGTCTTGAGGAACGCTCGGCGCATCTCGTTGCTGGTCAGCGTGTAGATGAGCGGGTTCATGGCCGAGTTGAGAACGGCGAGCGCCAGGAACCACTCGGCCTTGTAGAGGATGGGGCAGCTCAGCGTCTCGCAGGCCACGTCCAGCAGCAGGAGGATGAAGAGCGGCGCCCAGCAGGCGATGAAGCAGCTCAGCACGATGATGACGGTCTTCAGCAGAGCCATGGACTTCTCGGAGCTCTTGCTGTTGGCGCTGGCGTTGCCGCGGCCGTTGGACACTTTGCGGAAGACAAGTTTACGGCTGCGAGTGCGCACCAACGCGTAGATCCGAGCGTAGAGCACCACGATGGCCATGAGGATGATGCTGAAGACGGTGGTGCAGAACAGGATGTAGGTCTTGTGGTAGAGGGGCAGCACCGTGGAGCACTGCACCATGTTCTGGATGCAGTTCCAGCCCATCACCGGCAGCCCCCCCAGCACCGCCGCGATCATCCACACCGTGCTGATGAGCAGGAACACGCGACACGTGTTGCCGTTGTTGTGCAGCTTCATCTTCAGCATGGTGAGGTGGCGCTCGATGGCGATGGCCAGCAGGCTGAAGACGGACGCCGCCAGCGCCACGAACATGCTGCCCTCCCGGAAGAACCACTGCGTCGGCGTCAGCTTGTAGGTGTTGGCGCCCGACAGCAGGATGTTGGCGGTGTAGACCACGCCTGCCAGCAAGTCGGACAGAGCCAGGTTCCCAATGAAGTAGTACATGGGCTTGTGGAACTTCTTGGTCCTCCATATGGTGGTCAGGACCAGGATGTTCTCCAAGATGATGAAGCAGCACACGATGATGAAGACCACCGAGTCGGCCTTCAGACCGGAGTCCTGCTGGGTCTTGCGGAACTTGCCGGTGTAGTTGTAGTGTTTGGCGATCAGGTCGGAGTAGCTGGGCTCGGCCATGGCCTGCAGCTGTAGCAGGAGTCCAGCAGGGGGAGCTGTGTCCTCAAACTTCAGTCCTTCATGTCAGGTGGTCGCCCTGAGGAGGAGCAGAGAGAGTCCTGCAGATGGAGGGGGACATGGTCCTGCAGAGAGAGGCAACAAAAAGTCCTTCATAACTATTCAGCTTGCTAGAAAACACCGTCATAATACAAATATGAGTCTTATTACAGAACAGAAACAGTAGCTAAACTCAGAATATTAAAACTAATCCTGAAGGGATATAAACTCTCTCTAATCTGCAGTTTTAGAAAAGTTAAGTATAAATGTTTACAATAAATGAGCAAAAAGTTTAACTGAAGCAGCTGAAACAGTCTTCAGATTCTATCAGGAGTTAATTAAACATCTAAAATCTCAAACTCCCACTTATTGAACCCTGAACTTGTATAACACATGCCTAAAGCTTGTTTTAATTCAGATTAAATCATATTTCAGTTAAAGTCTCATTTAAAAAACAAACAAACAGTTTTGCCCAGTAAATGACCCAAAAATTAAAGAGAAGTTTCATTGGAAGAGTCAAAAACCTGCAGCAACTTATCCAATGAAACTGGTTCAAAATGACATCATTATGGACCAACAATGAAAGACTGACCTTTGAGATAGTTTTTTGTCCAACAACAACGGCTTCGTTATGATTTTTAATCCATTTCCTAAAATTTAGGTTATGTCTGACGAGCACAAGTGATGTATTCATTTATATTTTTGGCATTATGAAGCTTCCATACATTCACTTGGCTCCTGAAATCCACCAAACTGATGAGAAAAAGTAAAAAGATTTAACTGATTTCACTCAGACTGACTTCAGCTGGCAGGTTACACATTTAAGTCCTTTTTCGTAAAGAAAAAACTCGCTCTCTGCAGCTTCTCGTCTTTCAGTCACAAACCACTGATCCAGCAGAACCGCACATTTATCCAGAACAGCTCATTACCGCGACAAACAAAAATGGGATTATTTTAATCTGTAAACGGCGAACTCCACCATGAAACATGGAATAAGTCGCTTTTAAGACAAAAGCTCCTAAAAAAAATTGCTTATATTTACTCAGGAATTAACTAAACGTACGTTTTTTCTTGCATTCTGCTGAAACCTCCATAAAACAGTCGTGAATCAGAGTATCAGAGAGAAAATATCTTTTACACACAACAGTAAATGTTTGCAGGCTGTTAAAGTGTTAAAAATTATTCTTTCTATTAAACCAGATGATAACTTCGTGTTTAAAGTTATTTTCTGCTCCAAGTTTCTTATTTGCAACGATCACCTGTCTTAAAGTTTCCCCCCTGAAATCAGATGTTTCCCATCAGACTGACCTGAGTTTTGAACGCGGCTGATCATGAAGCGACTTCACGACGTCGATTCCGTTTTTATTCCCGTCAGAAAAACGTTTTTCTGACTTTCTGCTGAAGACGCTCCGATGATGGAGCAGATTTCACCGAGAGAAAAGTGGTTTCCTCTGCGTTTTCCAGCCAGACAGCGGAGAGAAGGAGAGCGAGGCACGCGCACTCACACTGAGGAGGAGGAGGAGGAGGATGGCGGGATGAAGACGCTGCCCTCCTCCCGCTTCTCTCACGGTGCGAGCTCCGGTTTCAACAAAACATCAGACAATGTTTTCCATAGATAGATAAATAGAGTCGTCCTCAAAATTATTCATACTCTCCAATTAAATTAAGACTAAATTCACATTAATTCAAATAGCAATAAACTAATAATAAATTAAAATTGATAAAATTATTATTTTTGCTCTTGCATTTTGGTTGGAATTAGCCTAGTCATTTAAAAAAAAAAAAAAAAAAAAAACTTACCCAGACACATTAGAGCACCTTTCCCACCAACAGTGGACCAACATACCTGTTAACTGTAGACGTCTTTTTGAACATTACAGAAAACACCTGATTGCCTCAAAATGTTGCTCAACAAAATTTTAGCTTCAGAGCCTCTTCATGCTTGTTTTATTTTTTGTGTGCTTGTTTTTAATATTTCTTTTAAACCACAATTCAAAATCGATGCCATGATTTTCATAGAATTTTTATTTATTATTACTTTTGTAGATTTTATTGACAGCTGACTTTTTTTTCCTTAGTCAGTTTGAGGATATGAATAATTTTGAGGACGACTGTAGGTAGATAGAGTTGTAGGAAAAATTTAAATAGGGTTTCATTGTTGGTGTTGCCCTGTCATTGGAATAAAAATGGAAATTACATGGAATGAAAACGTTAATGCAGAGATATTAATCTGTGAGATTTGCATGAACATTTTTTACGCATTAATGCATAAAGTTATTACTCATGCCATTATTTAAAAAACAAACAAACATTTGGGATCATCTTAGTGAGAGAAGATGATTGTGAACCTATTTCCACTTTAAAAAATAAACACTTCATCCTCATTTTTTTATGTTATTATTTTTAAGCCTAAAATTTCAAATATTTATCATTAGGTGTGATAAAGTCATTACTCATGCTATATTAAAAATCTGAATTTGGCATTATCAAGGTGAAGCTGATTTTTGGTGCCTTGTCAAAATAGTCAACCAAATATTTCAGAAACTACTTATTCTCTTTATTTATTGAGATTCTGACAGTTTTCCAGCCTTAATCTAGAATGTGGCTGCATCAGACAATGGGCTTTAAACTCCACTACTTTCTAACTTCAGCCAGCTCCTTTGTCTCCTGTCTTTGATTATTGGACAATTTAATTAATCCAGGCGTGCCTGACCTCAGTAACCATGGTGACCATGGTCAGACACACCTGGATTAATCATTTTGTCCAATAATGAAAGACAGGAGGCAAATTAGCTGCTTTTAAGTTCAGGGAGTAGTCACTTGTGTCTGACTTTTTGGTGAATACTCCTTACCAGTTGATGGTGGTAATGCACCAAAATGACTGTGCCCACCATCGCCAACAAAACAAACTGTCCGATTGTGACCAGAGCGGGATGGAAGAATCCAACAACGCCGTTGACCCTTTAGACGGGAATTTTGGGAATTATAAAAACAAAGATGAAACGATCAATAAGAACATTGTTATTTGCAGGCAAATGTTTTGTTTTACTAAAGCACCTCTATCTCTAGCACGCGTTTGTTTAGGCTACAATTTCAGGTTTAACACATTTATGTTTTAAAATGTGATAATCTGATTACTCCACAGCTATTTTATGAGTAATCAGATTAAAATGTGTAATTATTTTTCAGCTCTAATAAAAAAAAACAAAATAATGTGCACACATCTATAGCTGCATTTACATGGACAAATAATTAATCTGTCTGATTTAAATATTTCCAGCTGATGTGTTTACAGTGATTCGATTGGTTGTATTTACCTGATGGACAGATACAGCGGGGGGAAAACGGTATTGATCACTTCAACATTTTTTTCAGAAAATATATTTCTAGAAGAGCTATTGACATGAAATTTTCACCAGATGTCGGCAACAACCCAAGTAATGCACACATACAAAGAAATCCGAACATTTATGTCCATAAATGAAGTTGTGTGTAATATAGTGAAATGACACAGGAAATATGTATTGAACACATGAAGATCTGGAAAGCCAAGAAAGAAGCTTGAGTCTGGCAGTATTTAGAAAGTAATCCTGTCCTCTATCAGTGCAAAGTAATATCAGCTGGTTTATTTCTGATTGAGGCCTTTAAAAAGGTTTCTCATCACCAAGGTGTCAGACAAGAAGCATTGCATGATGGGTAAAAGCAAAGAGCTGTCTAAAGACCTACACAACCTTATTATTGCAAACACACTGAAGGCATTGGTTCCAGGTGCATTTGTAAACTTGTGAAAGTTCCAGTGAGCACCATTGGGACCATCATCCGGAAGTGGAAAGAACACGGCATGGTCATAAAGCGGCCACGGCCAGGTGCTCCTCACAAGATTTCAGACAGAGGAGTCAGAACAATCATCAGAAAGCTTCTCTAACAGCCCAGGACCACTCGTGGAGAGCTTCAGAAAGACCTGGAACCAGCAGCTACAGTTGTTTCAGAGAAAACAAGAAGGAATGCACTCAACCGCCATGGCCTTCATGCACGCACACCACGCAAGACTCCATTTCTGAAGAAGAAGCAGGTTGATGCTGGTTTGAAGTTTGCAACAGAACATCTGGACAAACCCATGACATTCTGGGAAACATAGTCTGGTCAGATGAGACCAGAACTGAACTCTGCAGATGTCATAAGACACAACATGTTTGGAGGAGAAATGGAACCAAAAACACCATAGCAACAGTGAAGTTTGGAGGTGGGAACATCATGGTGGGGGCTGTTTTTCAGCATGTGGTACTGGCAGACTTCATATCATTGAAGGATGAATGGATGGAGGAAAGTAGAGAGACATTCTGGACCAGAATCTGCTGAAGATGAAGAGAGGCTGGATCTTTCAGCAAGACGACCGTCCCACCACACAGCCAAGAAACACTCACCTGCTTTAAGAAGAAGAAGAAAAAGCTGCTAGAACGGACCAGAAACGCTCACCTGCTTTAAGAAGAAGAAGATAAAGCTGCTAGAACGGACCAGAAAAACTCACCTGCTTTAAGAAGAAGAAGATAAAGCTGCTAGAACGGACCAGAAACACTCACCTGCTTTAAGAAGAAGAAGATAAAGCTGCTAGAACGGCCCAATTAATTTAATCCAATTGAAAATCTTTGGAAAGAACTGAAGATCTGAGTTGACAGAAGAGACCCAGAACCTTGAAGATCTGAGGGCAGTTTGTGGAAGAATGGACCAAAATCACACTTGAGCAACGTTTTCCACTGGTTTCTCCGTACAGGAGGCGTCTGGAGGCTGGAACCACCAACAAAAGTTTCTACACTAAGTACTAAATAATTTTCAGTAAGCGTTTTCAATACTTATTCCCTATGTCATTTCACTACAGTATATTACACACAACTTCATTTAGGGACATAAATGTTAGGATTTCTTTGTATGTGTGCATTACTTGGGTTGTTACCCACATCTGGTGAAAATTTCATGTCAATAGCTCTAATAGGAAATATATTTTCCGAGAAAAATGTTGACGTGTTCAATACTTTTTTTCCCCGCTGTACGTTCATGTTTTTGACATGCGCAATACCTTCTAGTTTGGAAGAAGAGGGGGTTTCTTTTTTTCATAATCTTTTCATTGTCAAAATCCTCAGTAATCGTCAATTCTTTCATTTTCTAAGAAAAATGTTGCATCCTCCACAGTTCCGTTCTGTTTTGCTCCCACCGTCTTCCCTGAATCTGCTATGTCACGCAACCTCACGTGGTTCAATCATGCGCAGAGACAACATACCACAGAAACCATCGGAAAGAGTGTTTACACGGTCATTTTTCCTGCTGATCTGATCGTAAACAGGTTTAAACCACCCCTTTCCACCAGTTTGAAAATTCTTTCTGATCATGTTTGCATGATGACACATTTTTATTCTGATCGGTGTTCCATCGGATTAAAGCTCAGATTAAAATTTAAAGATCCATAAAATTCTATTTCTTGATTTCTTTCAGGCGTTTTTTACTTATTTCATCAGAAGTCAAACTTGAGTTTTAGGAATGATTTTATCAGAGGGAACTTTAGTTGGTGAGGAAACCATGACAACCAAACAGAAATATGTTTCCTGTGAAATGTTTGATGCTTTGGGGTAAAAAGTGACGTCACCGCAGGACATGCCGACTTCCCGACAGCCTCACACCTCGGAGGACTGATGGCGTTTTTATCTTTATTAGAGAGAGGTGCATCGAGGCATCGGCTCCGTGGGATGTCTGTGGAGTGACCTCACTTCCTGTCCAGGCGGCTCCATTGTTCCTGACCTGCAGGTCAGCTGCTCTTACTGGAACTGTTGGGTCACCATGGTAACGGCCAGTGGAAGACACTTCTGTTGGTGATGATTGCGGTATGAATCAGAATTACATGGAAGATTCTGGAGGATTTCCCAGATAGATCCAGCTTCGCTTTAACAGTCTGACTGGAAAGATACTAAAACTCTAAAAATGTATGCCAATACATTTGCCGATATTTGTGCTTTTTTTGTTGGTATCGGCATCAGTCGATACGTTGGGTGCACTGCCAATCCCTCCTCGATATAATTTACAGACAAGCATCTATATAGGCAGCAGTTGTTAATATATATATATATATATATATATATATATATATATACATATATATATATATATAATTACAAGTTTAATGTTTCTATTTGATATTTGTTTTTAAGTGCACTGTTTCCCTTTTATATATTTATTCTTCTTTTATTTTTTTTTATTTTTTTTTTTAAAGAAACAAAGGTTTTGAAATTTAATTTTCATTGTGTCCTTCATTGTATTAATTTTGGGGTCAAATGTGATATTGACCCCAAATATCGTCAGGTTGTATCAGCTGAGGCTAATGAGAAAATATTGGTATCATATTTGGTCCTAAAAAATCTGCATCAGTTGATCCCTAATCATAACGCAGAACCAGTGTGTGGTAAACTGGTTCCATCATCAAGCAGCTGAAAGCTGTGGTCATGGATTTCTGGATGAAGTCATCAGTCCTGGATGATGTCATCAGTCCTGAATGATGTCATCAGCCCTGGATTAAGTCATTGGTCTTGGATGATGTCATCAGTCCTGGATGAAGTCATTAGTCCTGGATGATGTCATCAGTCCTGGATTAAGTCATCGGTCCTGGATGAAGTCATCGGTCCTGGATGAAGTCATCGGTCCTGGATGATGTCATTAGTCCTGGATGATGTCATCAGTCCTGGATGAAGTCATCAGTCCTGGATGATGTCATCAGTCCTGGATGAAGCCATTGGTCTTGGATGATGTCATCAGTCCTGGATGAAGTCATTAGTCCTGGATGATGTCATCAGTCCTGGATGAAGTCATTGTTCCTGGATGATGTCATCAGTCCTGGATGAAGTCATTATTCCTGGATGAAGTCATCAGTCCTGGATGAAGTCATCAGTCCTGGATGAAGTCATCAGTCCTGGATGAAGTCATCAGTCCTGGATGATGTCATCAGTCCTGGATGAAGTCATTATTCCTGGATGAAGTCATTATTCCTGGATGAAGTCATTATTCCTGGATGAAGTCATCAGTCCTGGATGAAGTCATCAGTCCTGGATGAAGTCATCAGTCCTGGATGAAGTCATCAGTCCTGGATGAAGTCATCAGTCCTGGATGAAGTCATCAGTCCTGGATGAAGTCATCAGTCCTGGATGAAGTCATCAGTCCTGGATGATGTCATCAGTCCTGGATGAAGTCATTATTCCTGGATGAAGTCATCAGTCCTGGATGAAGTCATTATTCCTGGATGAAGTCATCAGTCCTGGATGAAGTCATCAGTTCTGGATGGATTCATCAGTCCTGGATGATGTCATCAGTCCTGGATGAAGTCATCAGTCCTGGATGAAGTCATCAGTCCTGGATGAAGTCATCAGTCCTGGATGATGTCATCAGTCCTGGATGATGTCATCAGTCCTGGATGAAGTCATCAGTCCTGAATGATGTCATCAGTCCTGGATGAAGTCATCAGTCCTGGATGATGTCATCAGTCCTGGATGATGTCATCAGCATCTCTTGGTTCTGCAGGAATTCTGTTCCACTCTTCTCTCCATCGTTGCTTCATCCAGGTCTGCAGTTCTCTGCAGGTCCCACCTGAGCACCTCAGTCTGGTTCAGGTCTGACTTTAACTGGACCAGGTCAACACCTGGTTCTGTCGTAGACCTGCTGCTGTGTTTGGGATCCTGGTCCTGATGATGAGACGGTCTCAGCTTCAGCTGTCGGACAGATGGACTCACACCAACGAACCAGATTTTCTTCTTCTCCTCTCAGCCAGTGGTGGAGTTCCTGGACCGTCCTGGTACGAATGCGAGCTAACTGGACTCCTCTGAGCTTTAGCGTGCACCATGCTGAGGTCTGGAGAGTCTGGGGTTTTCACAGCTTCTCTAAGCGTCACACGGTCTGACCTCGGACCCAACTTACTGGGACGGCCACTGGGAAGACTGGACGCTGCAGATTCTACCACTGCAGCAGCAGCTGTCTGGGTTTCCACCATGAAGGATGTGCAGCAGCAGTCCGATACCGGCTGATGTCTTTCCTCCTTGGCATCGTGTTAGCACACCCGAATGCTGCAGAACAGCTGACGCTGATGACGATCAGCTGATCGGGGCATTGATTGGCCGTCTGGCCTCGGCGTGAGTTCAGTTTATTTACATCATTTTCAGACCGGGTCAGATCCAGACTTTACTCCATCCTGAAACACCACAGAGCACACTTTCCTTCCCACATGAAAGTGCACGTCATGATCCCCAGTACAGAACCAGTATCATTCTGGTGTCCTTCCACCATTGTATTCCCAGCAGCCATACTGGGGTCTTGCTGGGACCAGCGCTGCTGGACTTGCGGCCGGTCCAGTTAGTTTCTAGTTTGCTGAAAACGGAGCTGACATGAACAGAAGTGTCGCGGGGGGAGGGTGGTGGGGAGGAGGTGATGGGGGTCTGGGTAACAAAGGCCTCTTTCCTCGGAGCTGCTGACTGTATTCAGGCTCTGCATAGCTGAGCGTCACCATGGCAACGGCTGGAGGGAAATGGGAACCGAGCAGCAGAACAACTCTGAGGCTGAAGAAAAGAAAATCTCCACCAAACTCACACTGAGCAGGAGAGGCGCGCTCCAAAGACGGGATGCTTCTCAGGATCAGCTGGGTCTGAAGCGAAGCAGCCCAGCGTTTCCATGGAAACCGGATCGTATGTGGGCCCAGGAGCAAGTCCTGGTCTAAAGACTGGCTCTGGGCTGAATCAGTGTGTGTGAGGAGTCACTTTAAGCACCAAATATTTCTGCTCTGGTTCTTTTCTGCTTCTGTTTGGGGTCTTTGCTGCTTTTTCATTTCCGTCCCGGTCCTGATCCTGATCCTGATCCTGATCCTGATCCCAAACCCGGTCCCAACCTTTGTCCACATCTCTTCTGTGGGCTCAGTACCGGTCCTGGTCTCAGTGCTCTTGGGTCTCTAACTTTCTGCTGCAGTGAAACTTTAACTGCTGAACATCTGCAGCCTGTAATTATGGTTTGGACGGACTGTGTGTGTGTGTGTGTGTGTGTGTGTGTGTGTGTGTGTGTGTGTGTGTGTGTGTGCATGTGCGTGTGTGTGTGTGTGTGTGTGTGTGTGTGTGTGTTTCACCGTTCGTGTGTTTAAGTGTTTAACAGGAAAGCATTAGCCAGCTTCTTCCTCTCCGACTTCCTGTGATGTGATTCGTTGTTTCCCCGGCGGTGAGGAATGTGGCAACTCGCCATCATTGCCCTCAGAGAGGGGGGGGGGGGGGGGGGGGGGGTGGTGATGATGTGTGTGTGTGTGTGTGTGTGTGTGTGAGGGATGTTTCTGTTGTTTAAGAAGAGAAAACTCAGAAAGTTGTGTCCTGTTTCTGACATTCAGGCTCGTCTGTCTCCGTGTGTGTGTGTCGGCTTGTATTACCATCATTATGGGGACAGATGTCTTAAAAGTCCACATTGTCTCCCTTCTGGGGACAAAAACTCTGTAATATAAACAATAAAGTTTTATGGATCCGGTTCTTGTTAATGCTGTAGCGGTTTGGGTGAAAGCGCCGGCCTCGTGCACGCTTGGATAACCCTGATATTTGCGCTGGGAAACCCCGTTTCTGTGATCAGAGGTCTGAGTAATGATGCTTTATTTATGTCCTCCAGCTGATTCGGTCCATTACTCTAATGTGCAGTAATGGTGGGGGGGTCGTTTTTGGACGTATTTGTACATGTAGCCATAGTTAGATTGGATAAAGCGTGAGACGCTGCAGGTTTACAGGATGACCAGCAGCTGTGTAGGTGGTGAGTCATCTGATGGCAGGACAGGGGGGGGACGTTTACGCGGTGGGGATCGCCCGCAGGTGCAATCAGAGGGAAAACTTGCTGGAAGGTGTTTTCAGCTCCATGTTTGGGAATGTCCCCCTCGTTGCACCGTCATGGGATAAACTGCTGACGTTCCGAGGATCTGGTCCGACTCCAGAATCCTGAATTATGTCCTCTGAGCGATAAATAAAGTTTTTCCTGTTATTAGGATCAGCATCTGGAATTACTCAGTTTTATGGGTTGGACGATGGTCTGATGTGATGGTTGGAGACGTGGAGGACGAGTCAAACACATCTTTTCCATCCACCATCAGCACCTTTACTCAGGAGGGGATGATACAATTCACCCCTCATTTATTAATTATTTATTATCATTTTAGAGGAGGAAATGAAGTGTGTGTTTTCCCTCTGTTAGGTTTGTTGATGGGTTACTGAAGTTATTTTTGTTTGTTGAAATAAACATAAATGAACAAAACAATAAACGAAAATAAATTAATAAAAATAAGAAAAAATAAAATAATAAAACTTGCTTTGTTAAACACAAAGGTGAATGAATGAAATGAAATAGAATAAAAATTAAATATTTTTAGGTAAACTCAATTAATTGAAAATACAACAAAATAAGATATAAAAATAATTTTTTAAAAGGAAAATAAGAAATTAAATAATAAAACGATAAACAGTTTTCTTTATTTTCTGAAAGAGGTTTTCCTCCCTGGTTGTGGGTCCTTGATTCAGGTTTTCCTTCCTGGTTTTGGTCCTGATGGAGGTTTTCCTCCCTGCTTGTGGTCCTGATGGAGGTTTTCCTTCCTGGTTCTGGTCCTGATGGAGGTTTTCCTGCCTGGTTCTGGTCCTGATGGAGGTTTTCCTCCCGGTTCTGGTCCTGATGCAGGTTTTCCTCCCTGGTTTGGTCCTGATGCAGGTTTTCCTCCCTGGTTCTGGTCCTGATGGAGGTTTTCCCTCCTGGTTCTGGTCTGGTGGAGGTTTTCCTGCCTGGTTCTGGTCCTGATGGAGTTTTTTTCCCGGTTGTGGTCCTGATGGAGGTTTTCCTGCCTGGTTCTGGTCGTGATGGAGGTTTTTCTTCCTGGTTGTGGTGCTGATGGAGGTTTTCCTTCCTGGTTCTGGTCCTGATGGAGGTTTTCTTTCCTGGTTCTGGTCATGATGGAGGTTTTCCTTCCTGGTTCTGGTTCTGATGGAGTTTTTCCTGCCTAGTTTAGTCCTGATGGAGGTTTTCCTGCCTGGTTTAGTCCTGATGGAGGTTTTCCTCCCTGGTTGTGGTCCTGATGGGGGTTTTCCTGCCTGGTTCTGGTCCTGATGGAGGTTTTCCTGCCTGGTTCTGGTCCTGATGCAGGTTTTTCCTGCCTAGTTCTGGTGCTGATGGAGGTTCCCTCCCTGGTTCTGTTGCTGATGGAGGTTTTCCTTCCTGGTTCTGGTCCTGATGGGAGGTTTTCCTTCCTGGTTCTGGTCCTGATGGAGTTTTCCTCCTGGTTCTGTCTATTAGTCCTGATGGAGGTTTTCCTGCCTGGTTTGGTCACTAAGGAGGTTTTCTTCCCCGGTTCTGGGGGTTGCTGATGGAGGTTTTCCTTCCTGGTTCTGTGCTGATGGAGGTTTTCTATTTCCTGGTTCTGTGTGGTCCTGATGGAGGTTTTCCTCCCTGGTTCTGGTCTAAGTGGAGGTTTCCTTCCTGGTTCTGGTCCTGATGGAGGTTTTCCTTCTGGTTCTGGTCTGATGTCCTCTGGTTCTGGTCTGATGGAGGGATTTT
>JALJCO010008679.1:0-34639 GCA_023101725.1 Atherinomorus stipes
GACTAAGCGGAGACAAAGCGGAGAGGAAGCGGAGACGTAGTGGAGACAAATCAGAAATGAAGCGGCGATGAAGTTGAGACAAAGCAGAGATGAAGCAGAGACGAAGCAGAGACGTAGCAGAGACGTAGCAGACAAGTAGCAGAGCGAAGCGGAGACGTAGCAGAGACGCAGCAGAGACGAAGCAGAGACGTAGCAGAGACGTAGCAGAGACGTAGCAGAGACGAAGCAGAGACGTAGCAGAGACGAAGCAGAGACGAAGCAGAGACGGAGCAGAGACGTAGCAGAGACGTAGCAGAGACGAAGCAGAGACGTAGCAGAGACGTAGCAGAGACGAAGCAGAGACGTAGCAGAGACGTAGCAGAGACGAAAGAAGAAACAAAGCGGAGACGAAGCAGAGACGTAGCAGAGACGAAGCAGCAGACGTAGCAGAGACGTAGCAGAGACGAAAGCAGAGACGTAGCAGAGACGTAGCAGAGACGAAAGAGAAAACAAAGCGGAGACGAAGCGGAGATGAAGTGGAAACGAAAGAGAGACAGAAGCAGACAGGAAAAAATATTTTCCAGGACATTTTACTCTTTCATCATTTTCCATGTGTCTTCCATGACTGGGAAAATGTTTAATCATTATCCAGGTTTTCCAGGACGTGTGGGAACCCTGAATTCTCATCACACTCAAAATAAGACAAAATTACTTAAAGACAAACATTTCAAGTGAAATATAAGATCTTATTTTAAGACAAGTGCATCTCATACCAAGATGGCCAAGTTTTTGTTTGTTTGTTTGTAATAAGCAACAAAAATTTCCAATAGAACATCAGATTTCTTGAAATAAGATGCATTTGTCTTAAAAACAAGTGGTCATATCTCACTGGAAATGTTTCTCTTTAGGTAATTTTGTCTTATTTTGAGTGTGATGAGATATTTTGACCAGAAAGCGTGAAAACTGTACTTGCTGAGATTTGTGTGTCTGGGGAGTGAAGGTGATTCAGGAAGCTTTTTCTGCAGATTCCATCAGCTGCCGCGCGAGGCCCAAACGTGTGCGAGCATGGATGTAATTACTGTGTTAGAGTAGAAAAAAGCTCCGCTTAGACACCAAAAAGCCCAATTACATGTACACACAATTAATGCACCCGGGGGAAATTCATGTTTTCTTTCAAATGATGATTAATTTCCTGATTATGGCTGCACGCACGCACGTGCTGGTGCACGTTAATCTACTGCAGTTCTGAGAGAAGAAGAAGAAGAAGTGGACAGACGCAGGAGGGAATCCGTGTCACCGTGGACTCGGTGAACCGGGGACGGCGTGGTGGTGGCGGTGCTCTGTTGCCATCTGCTGGAATGACTGACATCATCATCATCAACATCATCATCATCACCATCATCTCACACATCTCTGGAATCTTCATGTTTAGATTTATTTATTGACCGGCGTCACGTCCTCCATCTGATTCAGGTAAAACTTTATTAACTAATATAGTAATAAATTAACTGTACTATAGTAATGAAGTAGGTGTAATGTATTAACTTATATAGTAATAAATTACTGTAGCAACAAAGTAGGTGTACTATAGTAATAAAGTAGGTGTAATATGTTAAGTAACTAACACAGTATTAAAGTTAACAGTAATATAAAATTAACTAATATAGAAAAGGTTTCTGTAATATAGTAATAAAGTAGGTGTAATATATTAAGTAACTTATATAGTAATAAATTAATTGTACTATAGCAATAAAGTAGGTGTACTATAGTAATAAAGTAGGTGTATGTTAAGTAACTTATATAGTTATGAATTAACCGTAGTATAGTTATAAAGTAGGTGTAATATATTAAATAACTAAAAGTATTAAAATTAGCAGTAATATAAAATTGACTATAATATAGTAAAAGTTCCTGTAATATAGTAATAAAGTAGGTGTAATATATTAACTAATATAGTAATAAATTAACTGTAGTATAGCAATAAATAGGTGTACTATAGTAATGAAGTAGGTGTAATATATTAAGTAACAATAAATTAACTGTACTATAGTAATAAAGTAGGTGGTCTATTAAGTAACTTATAAAGTAATAAATTAACTTAAGTATAGTAATAAAGTAGGTGTAATGTGTTAATTTTAATACTGTTAGTTAACAGTAATATAGTAAAAGTCCCTGTAATATAGTAACAAAGTAGGAGTAATATATGAACAGTAATAAAATTAACTGTATTTTTGTAATAAAGTAGGTGTAATTAATTAACCAATATAGTAATAAAATGACTAATACAATAAAAGTTCCTGTATCATAGTAATAAAGTAGGTGTAATATATTAAGTAACTTATAATAAATTAACTGTAGCATAGTAATAAAGTAGATGCAATATATTAACTAACATAGTATTAAAATGAACAGTAAGATAAAATTAACTATAATATAGTAATAAAGTAGGTGTAATATATTAAGTAACTAATATAGTAATAAATTAACTAACATAGTAAAAGTTCTTGTATTATAGTTATAAAGTAGGTGTAATATATTAAAGTAATAAAATTCAGTGTAATATAGTAATAAAAGTAATAGTAATGAAGTGTAGTATAATAGTAAAGTAACTGTAATCCCAGCGTGTCCTGCTGAGGTTTCACGTTTTCATGTTTAAATGTCAAACATAGTCCAGGTAAGGAGGATGTTTACAGGCCGCTTGTTTGTGTTTGTGACAGGACGGAAAACAAACAGCATGTTTATTTATTCTCATGTCCCACAAAATAAAGAGGCGGTGAGAGTGCAGGACAGCAGAGTCCACAGGTGAAGTCTGGTTTTATTGATGGGGGATCTGGTCTGGTACATCTAAGCTGTTTGTGCATCGGTGCCTACAGCACAGTTATTCTCATCATTTCCGAGTTTACAAGCAAATAAACCATGTTAAAAAGATAAATATTAGTTTTCAGTGTGAAGCACAGCAGAGGAACCGCATAAATACGCCGAACCTCACACCCAGATCTCGCTTCTATTCTGTCCGTGTGCAGCTCTGACATCAGAGCCTCTCTAGCGACGTGAGACAGAGAAAAGTGCAATTTAAAAACGCTAACACTAGACATCAGGTCCACGGGGGACAGGAGTACCGGGGCAGGGGGACAGGACACGCGGGGGCGGGGCTTCACATGGCCACCGAGGCGTCCGACTCCTTGGGCCGGGTGTGGATGACGTGCTCCATCTGGCCCGAGTCGGACACGTCGTAGCTGGTCTTGTACTTGGCCAGGATCTTCATGAGAGGACGCAGCTTCAGCCACCACTGCTCTTTGGGGATGCGGTGTCTGCAAACGGACCAGTTAAACCAGTTAAACCGGTAAAAAGCGGAGCTCAGAGACCAGTGAAAGACGGCGCGCGGCTCACATGAAGTCGGTTTCCTCTTTGAGCTGCACGACGGGCTGGAAGACCAGAGCTCGGGCTCGCATCCCCAGCAGGCAGCAGGAGTCCTCCGTGTTGGCGAAGACTCGTCCTGAAACGGGACGAAAATCAGAGACGCGGCCGGGACGGCGTTCCGACTCCGGAGCAGCTGGGACCACGAGGACGAGAACCAGGATGCTATCCACAGATTTAATCCTCAGGAGAACGTGGAAATGTTTTATTCAGTAGAACATAAGTAACATTAGAACATAAAGTTCTCATATGTTCTCCCAGCAGAACATTAAATACTGGAAATAAAGTACGCCACTTATGTTACACTGGGAATAAAATATGCTGTTTATGTTCTACTGGGAATTAATAATGTTCTACTGGGAATTAAAGATGTTCTACCGGGAATGAATAATGTTCTACTGGGAATTAAAGATGTTCTACTGGGAATTAACGATGTTCTACTGGGAATAAATAATGTTCTACTAGGAATTAAAGATGTTCTACTGGGAATTAACGATGTTCTACTGGGAATAAATAATGTTCTACTGGGAATTAAAGATGTTCTACTGGGAATAAAATATGTTCTACTGGGAATAAATAATGTTCTACTGGGAATTAACGATGTTCTACTGGGAATAAAATATGTTGTTTATCTTCAACTGGGAATAAAATAAGTTCTACTGAGAATAAATAATGTTCTACTGGGAATTAAAGATGTTCTACTGGGAGTAAAATATGTTGTTCATGTTCTACTGGGAATAAAATATGTTGTTCATGTTCTACTGGGAGTAAAATATGTTGTTCATGTTCTACTGGGAATGAAATATGTTGTTCATGTTCTACTGGGAATTAAATATGTTGTTCATGTTCTACTGGGAATAGAATATGTCGTTTATGTTCTACTGGGAATAAATAATGTTCTACTTGGAACAATGTTGTTGTCCATGTTCTACTTGGAATAAAATATGTTGTTCTTGTTCTACTGGGAATAAAATATGTTGTTCATGTTCTACTGGGAATAAAATATGTCATTTATGTTCTACTGGGAATAAAATATGTTGTTCATGTTCTACTGGGAATAGAATATGTCGTTTATGTTCTACTGGGAATAAATAATGTTCTACTTGGAACAATGTTGTTGTCCATGTTCTACTTGGAATAAAATATGTTGTTCTTGTTCTACTGGGAATAAAATATGTTGTTCATGTTCTACTGAGAATAAAATATGTCATTTATGTTCTACTGGGAATAAAATATGTTGTTCATGTTCTACTGGGAATAAATAATGTTCTACTTGGAACAATGTTGTTGTCCATGTTCTACTTGGAATAAAATATGTTGCTTATGTTCTGCTGGGAATAAAATCTGTGGATGACATTTGGAAATCTGTTCTTAGTTATATTTTATTCACAAAGTCCCAACGTTTCTGGAGTTGAAGGTGAACAATCAGACAGAAATGTGGGTTCTGACCATAAAACTAATGAAGATCTAGACATGAGGAGGAGGTGCAACAGAAATCAGAACTAAAAGCAAACTGGAGCAACCCAAAGCGTAAAAGCCAGACATGGAAACGTGGAGCGAAGCGGAGACAGAGACGTTCCGTCCCGGCCGTCCATGCTCGGACGTTTCCAGACAGGCTGGGAAGCGTTCTGCATGCCGGCTGCAGCTAACCGTG
Source organism: Atherinomorus stipes (assembly GCA_023101725.1). NCBI lineage: Eukaryota > Metazoa > Chordata > Actinopteri > Atheriniformes > Atherinidae > Atherinomorus > Atherinomorus stipes. Next base: position 5,051 of record JALJCO010008679.1, read on the forward strand.
AGACAACATGACACACGGAGACATGGAGCTACAGATAAACATGGAGATGGTCATGGAGCCAGCAGGGGAGACAAACGGGGGGGCTTTACCTTCATCTTAGTCATCCATGTGTCACAGAAACGAGACATAAAAAACAAAGAGAAGTTTCAACTTCATCATCGCTTACTCACTTCATTAAACTGCAAATATTTCTGAGGGTTATTTAGTTTCCTCTGAGAGGAGAAACGTTTGACTCCATGACAGATCTGCTTCACAAGGTCACGAGTCTGCAGGGAGGGGGGCTCTGCTACCAGGACCAGGGGGAGGAAACATCCAGCTCACCTCGCCGGAACGTCTCCACCAGCCGCTGGGAAAGCCACTGCATGGCCCGGGCCGAGATCTTGGTCCCGAAGTTCCTGTCGAACGGCGACGGCGCTCCTCCCTGTCGGACCAATCAGGATCATTTCTCTCAAATCTGCATCTTTACAACTAGAGATGCACGATGTAATCGGCCCCCCCACTGATATTTAAGGCGAGACACTGCAGGCAAATAGGATAAAAAATTTAACAAACTGGTTTCACCATGAAACTTTCCTGCGTTATTCCTCACATTAGGGCTGTCATTTTTTGTATTACAAGTTTTCTGAAATGTTATGTTTTAATATGCAAATTAGGTGTTATAAAGCCAAAAATGTGCTAATTTGCATACATTTTTAGGAAAAGGTTCAAAGTTTCTTTTTAATTTTGTTCACATATTAAAGTTAAAAGTTTTTACAGAGGGGATTTTGGATATCTCATTTCACAACTTAGAATTTACTGTCAACAACCACAAAAAAAAACATTTTTTGGCATGTTTTTGGGATGAAATGTTCTATAAATCAGGCTGTGAACGAGATATCAAAAAATCCTTCTGTAAAAACTTTAAGAATATAGTCAGGAGCAAAACTTAAAAGTTTGGTTTCTGTAAGTGCTCCTGAAGTGGAGATTTTTCAACCCGGAATAAGAGAAAAAACTCTTTTTGAGAAAACAGCCTTTAAAGTTTTGGATTGTAAAATTCTCCACATTTTTGTTCTATAACACTATTTACAGACATCAGATCCAATCAGATTCATGAGCTGGAAATATCAAGTTTGGTTGAGATGACATCGTTCAGGAAAAAGAGACGTTTCCAACGACACCAGACGTGACGGGTTCAGACGAGCACCATGATGCTGCGCTCTGTTAAAAACACCAACTTTAGCTGCAGTTTGAGGAGATTTGGGTGCATCAGACAAAGTATCAGGAAATAAACTCCTAAAATGTTGATTTTTGACATTTATTTTACACAAGTCTGAAAGAAAACATGTTGAAGGAGGTAAAAAAAACCCAAAATCTCAAAATTGACCAGGTGATGAAAAAACTGTTTTTTTTTTTTTACCTGTAGTGCCTTCCCTTAACCGATATTTTAACCGATCAGGCCGCTGTTTCTAAAGTCTAAAAGTCTTTTTTACAGACTTTAAAACTTCTAAAGACATTTTCTTTAAGGATGTTCTGTGTGAACAAAGTTTATAGACGTTCATTTGTGTAAATAACCAAATATTAGGACTCGGAAAAAAAATACTGATACACTGAAATGTGATATTTTCATATGCTAATTTTATTTGATATTTGAAAACGCGATATTGATCTATTTTACCTACAAAATATCGCGAGATTTTGCGAAAAAACCCGCAAGATTTCATAATGGAATGGAACAAACCTTGCGAGATTTCGTAAGTGAAATAGATCGATGCCGCGTTTTTAAATATCGATATGAAATCAGCATATGAAAATATCGCGATATTTCATTGTATTAATATTTTTCCAAGCCCTACCAAATATCCCCTGTTTTTGGGTATCGTTTTTTTTTTTTTTTTTTTCTCAGGGAGAAAAATCCAGGTGGTTCTAGGATATAACGCACATATATTATTAGTTTAAGTTTGATTTGTTCTACATAAACACAATTTGAGGTATTTTTCTAATTTTGCACAAGGAATGAATATTACATCATTTATTTTTCAGCTTTAATATCGGTATTGATATTGTTTATCGGGCACATGAGTTTTGAAATATCGGCACGTTGGATATCTATCGTGCATCCCTTTTTACAACGTTTCCGTCATCTCTGTGGAACCACTCGTACCTGCTGCATGTGTCCCAGAACGTTCTTCCTGCAGTCGAACACGCCCTTCCCTTCCTCCGTGTACAGCTGGTAGATGAAGTCTGTGGTGTAGTTCTCGTTGCTGTTCTCATTCCTGCAAACAGTCGACAGGTTCATGGAAAACAGAAAGCTTTTACAAACCCAGGAACTGCTGGGAACAATCGATCCACTTCTTCATCTGCATATCATCTCTCCAGTCTCGGCTTCCAGGCGTTGAAACAAACAAACACAACAGAAACTATTTCCATGTCTCCACTTTTTCCTCATTTCCAGTTATTTCTGCTACTGTTTACTTACAAGGCTGCAAAATTCCAGGAATTTTCAAAGTTGGAACTACATCTTGTCTTGAACATAATTTATAGTGTTCGGAACTCAACCAAATCTTCAAGCTTTAATATTCTGGATTTAACAAATAACAAAATAAAGTTTCTGGAAGTTTAATGAACATTTTCCACCTCTTTGAACTCTATTTAACCACGATCCTCACAAACCAACTCAGCTGCATCAGAAAGCTCTTCTTTCTTTCTTTTTTCCTTCTTTTCAGACACATAACTTTCTGCTCACTTGTTGATCTTTGGCTGCTCCTGATTGGACGTTACCGTCAGTTTAAGCTCTCTGATTGGTTTAAAGTTGCACATGAAGTGTCAGATTAATCTGGATTAATGTGGTTCTCACCTGAGCACCAGTCCTCTCTGAATGCTGGTCTTCATTTTTTCTGTCAGATGTTCAACGTTGGCCTGTGGAAGGACAGAGGTGCATGTGGTTACTTCCACCAGCAGGTGGTGCTATTTCCCAGCTCAGCCAGAACATCTGGACCACCACAGGAGGAGAAAAGGTTCATCTGCGCACCTGTCAGCCGGTGAAGGGTTAAACCCGACTTACATGCATGATCATCACATTAAACAATAATTAGAGCACTGCTGTGTATTTCAACTGTTACACTAAGTTTTAACCCTCATGTGCACAAAACATGATCAAAAGTGTTTTTTAGTGCAGAAATGAATATTTATTAATGTTTAAAAACGATTTTTTAAATTAGTGGGTTCAGAACAAGACATTTAAGATGTAAAATTAGCAGAACTTATTGGTTTATACTGCTATTTTTGTAGATTTTGTAGTCTTATGAAAGCGGAGACGCTACTGAATCAAATGATACCAGGGTTTTTGTGAACTACGTTAACCAGGTAACCTTTCTCCGTGACTAAAAGGTGGCTGGAGGTTGTTCCGGAACGGTGCTTTGATGCAGAATGGAAGGAGAAGTGGGACGGACCGCTGTTCTGTTTGTGTCTGACGGATGTTTTCAGTTGGACAGTTTTATTTGGAAAACAACATTTGGTTGGGAAAAAAGATGTAGCGTATTTTCTGGACTATAAGTCACACTTTTGGCTATTCCTGCAACTAATATATCAAAATATGTACAATTTAACATATTTTTAAGTGTTAATTCATATTGGTGACATGAGCCAAGGAGAAAAAATTACCGTCTAAAGCCACAAGAGGGGGCCTCTCCGGTGAGGACATTTTCTGGGGATAACCTGTGTCTTCCTAAAATATGTATATCCTTGAAAGAATGGGAGTAACAGGAACAATTAAAATACAAAAAATCCTAAAATCATCTTATTTTAAATAAATTCAACCTCTAGTCCAGTGCGACTTAGAAATGTTTTTTTTCCTCTTCACGATGCATTTTTCGACTGATGCGACTTTTACTCTACAGCGACTTGTAGTCCAGAAAATTCGGTACTCATTAAGTCAGCTGAGATACAGCAGCAGACGTGGAGTTACAGATTCTCCTGACTCAGATGCAACTTGCCAGTTTGGATGGAGATATTTTTCCCACGTGAAACTTGGACGGTCTAAGAGGGAGTTCTCGCACTCTTTTTAAATTGTGATAGTTTTTGTTGACGATTACATGCTAGCTGACATGCTAATTTGTGTTGACATGCCAGTTATTTACCTTTTTTATATCAACAGATCACTGCAATATAGCCTAATGTAAATATTTCATAATGTATTCAATCTTATATCATAGTTACTGTCTTCATTTTCATAGCTTGGTGTAAAACTGAGCCACTGTGATGCCTTGTGGATCTCACTGGGTAAAGGCTTTACTAAAACCTGAGTAAAATCTTTTTCTTTTACTCAAACTCTTTCAAATTCACTATATTTGCTTCATGAAATCATTATTAGCTTGATGCTATCATCTGTCAAATCACAAAAAACAACAGGCGAGCATAGAAAATTCCCAACTCTCCTCTATATTATTGTAATTTACGTAGAAGGTTGAGAATGGCTGCTTTAATGTAACGCATGTCGGTGGACAAATAAAGATCAGATCATGAAGTGAGGCTGGACATAAAGATCAAGATGGAGACGGTAAACATCTAAAAATAAGTGTAAGACATGAGAGGAGCAAATAAGCCTCCGTATGGAGGATCGTCGTCCCGTCTCGAGCAGAGACCGAGATCCGGGTGTCGACTCGACCTCCCGTTGGTCCTCATAACGTCTGCTGCTGACGGAAACCTCCAGGTCTGGTCCGAAAGGTGTTCCGGCTATTCAGGTTACCTGTAAACGTGGTCTCACCTGCAGGTCTCTGATGTCAAACGGCTCCTCGTAGATGTAGGCGGCGTCGGCGCCGGCCGCCAGACCTCCCACGGTGGCCAGGTAGCCGCAGTAGCCCCCCATGGTCTCGATGATGAAGACCCGTCTCTTGGTGCCGCTGGCGGACTGCTTGATGCGGTCGCAGGTCTGACAGAAACCGACTCACAGTCAGGAAACAGAAACGGTGAAAGGGTCTCTGTTCTGGTCCAGTTCTGAGACCGAACTGGACCAGAACATTAACTTACAGATTCAACAGTTCACTGGGGTCTAGTTTAGACCAGTTTAAACCGGTCTGAGTCATTAATGTGAACAGTTTAAAGATAATACAGAAGATGTTAACTGTTATCTAGTAATAAAGTATCTGTTAACCTTTAAACAATACTGTTATCTGGTCATGAAGTAACTGTAATTCTATAGTAATACTAACTGTAAAAAGTAACTGTAATCCGTTAATATAAGAATATGACTGCAGGAACCCTGGAGTCTATGTGATGGTTCCCAGTACGACTTCAGGAACTCTGGAGTCTATGTGATGGTTCCCAGTACGACTGCGGGAACCCTGGAGTCTATGTGATGGTTCCCAGTACGACTGCAGGAACCCTGGAGTCAATGTGATGGTTCCCAGTACAACTGCAGCAACCCTAGAGTCTATGTGATGGTTCCCAGTACGACTGCAGGAACCCTGGAGTCAATGTGATGGTTCCCAGTACGACTGCAGGAACCCTGGAGTCAATGTGATGGTTCCCAGTACGACTGCAGGAACCCTGGAGTCTATGTGATGGTTCCCAGTACGACTGCAGGAACCCTGGAGTCTATGTGATGGTTCCCAGTACGACTTCAGGAACTCTGGAGTCTATGTGATGGTTCCCAGTACGACTGCAGGAACCCTTGAGTCTATGTGATGGTTCCTAGTACGACTGCAGGAACCCTGGAGTCTATGTGATGGTTCCCAGTACGACTTCAGGAACTCTGGAGTCTATGTGATGGTTCCCAGTACGACTGCAGGAACCTTGGAGTCTATGTGATGGTTCCCAGTGCGACTGCAGGAACCTTGGAGTCTATGTGATGGTTCCCAGTACAACTGCAGGAACCTTGGAGTCTATGTGATGGTTCCCAGTACGACTGCAGGAACCCTGGAGTCTATGTGATGGTTCCCAGTGCGACTGCAGGAACCTTGGAGTCTATGTGATGGTTCCCAGTACAACTGCAGGAACCTTGGAGTCTATGTGATGGTTCCCAGTACGACTGCAGGAACCCTGGAGTCTATGTGATGGTTCCCAGTATGACTGCAGGAACCCTAGAGTCTATGTGATGGTTCCCAGTACGACTGCAGGAACCCTGGAGTCTATGTGATGGTTCCCAGTATGACTGCAGGAACCCTGGAGTCTATGTGATGGTTCCCAGTACGACTGCAGGAACCCTGGAGTCTATGTGATGGTTCCCAGTATGACTGCAGGAACCCTGGAGTCTATGTGATGGTTCCCAGTACGACTGCAGGAACCCTGGAGTCTATGTGATGGTTCCCAGTACGACTGCAGGAACCCTGGAGTCTATGTGATGGTTCCCAGTAGGACTGCAGGAACCCTGGAGTCTATGTGATGGTTCCCAGTAGGACTGCAGGAACCCTGGAGTCTATGTGATGGTTCCCAGTACGACTGCAGGAACCTTGGAGTCTATGTGATGGTTCCCAGGACGACTGTGGGAACCCTGGAGTCTATGTAATGGTTCCCGGTACAACTGCAGGAACTCTCGAGTCAATGTGATGGTTCCCAGTATGACTGCAGGAATCCTGGAGTCTATGTGATGGTTCCCAGTACGACTGCAGGAACCCTGGAGTCTATGTAATGGTTCCCAGTACGACTGCAGGAACCCTGGAGACCATGTGATGGTTCTCAGTACGACTGCAGGAACCCTGGAGTCTATGTGATGGTTCCCAGTACGACTGCTGGATCCCTGGAGTCTATGTGATGGTTCCCAGTACGACTGCAGGAACCTTGGAGTCTATGTGATGGTTCCCAGTATGACTGCAGGAACCCTGGAGTCTATGTGATGGTTCCCAGTCCGACTGCGGGAACCCTGGAGTCTATGTGATGGTTCCCAGTACGACTGCGGGAACCCTGGAGTCTATGTGATGGTTCCCAGTACGACTGCAGGAACCCTGGAGTCTATGTGATGGTTCCCAGTACGACTGCAGGAACCCTGGAGTCTATGTGATGGTTCCCAGTATGACTGCAGGAACCCTGGAGTCTATGTGATGGTTCCCAGTCCGACTGCGGGAACCCTGGAGTCTAAGTGATGGTTCCCAGTACGACTTCAGGAACTCTGGAGTCTATGTGATGGTTCCCAGTACGACTGCAGGAAACCTGGAGTCTATGTGATGGTTCCCAGTACGACTGCAGGAACCCTGGAGTCTATGTGATGGTTCCCAGTACGACTTCAGGAACTCTGGAGTCTATGTGATGGTTCCCAGTACAACTGCAGGAACCTTGGAGTCTATGTGATGGTTCCCAGTACGACTGCAGGAACCCTGGAGTCTATGTGATGGTTCCCAGTATGACTGCAGGAACCCTAGAGTCTATGTGATGGCTCCCAGTACGACTGCAGGAACCCTGGAGTCTATGTGATGGTTCCCAGTATGACTGCAGGAACCCTGGAGTCTATGTGATGGCTCCCAGTACGACTGCAGGAACCCTGGAGTCTATGTGATGGTTCCCAGTATGACTGCAGGAACCCTGGAGTCTATGTGATGGTTCCCAGTACGACTGCAGGAACCCTGGAGTCTATGTGATGGTTCCCAGTAGGACTGCAGGAACCCTGGAGTCAATGTGATGGTTCCCAGTACAACTGCAGGAACCCTGGAGTCTATGTGATGGTTCCCAGTAGGACTGCAGGAACCCTGGAGTCTATGTGATGGTTCCCAGTACGACTGCAGGAACCTTGGAGTCTATGTGATGGTTCCCAGGACGACTGTGGGAACCCTGGAGTCTATGTAATGGTTCCCGGTACAACTGCAGGAACTCTCGAGTCAATGTGATGGTTCCCAGTATGACTGCAGGAATCCTGGAGTCTATGTGATGGTTCCCAGTACGACTGCAGGAACCCTGGAGTCTATGTAATGGTTCCCAGTACGACTGCAGGAACCCTGGAGACTATGTGATGGTTCTCAGTACGACTGCAGGAACCCTTAAGTCTATGTGATGGTTCCCAGTACGAGTGCAGGAACCCTGGAGTCTACGTAATGGTTCCCAGTACAACTGCAGGAACCCTCGAGTCAATGTGATGGTTCCCAGTACGACTGCAGGAACCCTGGAAACAATGTGATGGTTCCCAGTACGACTGCAGGAACCCTGGAGTCTATGTGATGGTTCCCAGTACGACTGGAGGAACCCTGGAGTCTATGTGATGGTTCCCAGTACGACTGGAGGAACCCTGGAGTCTATGTGATGGTTCCCAGTACGACTGCTGGATCCCTGGAGTCTATGTGATGGTTCCCAGTACAACTGCAGGAACCCTGGAGTCTATGTGATGGTTCCCAGTACAACTGTGGGAACCCTGGAGTCTATGTGATGGTTCCCAGTATGACTGCAGGATCCCTGGAGTCTATGTGATGGTTCCCAGTATGACTACAGGAACCCTAGAGTCTATGTGATGGTTCCCAGTACGACTGTAGAAAGTCCAGAACAGGAACCAGAACTTTCAGTTGTCAGGTTCCTCTCAGGAACCAGCAGATTACGTCTTCTTAGACAAACTTTTTCTTCTTTGGTAAAAATTATATTTAATCATTTCTTGTAATTCTCATGTTTATTCAAAATATTTTATGTTTTTATTTTTTTGTTTTACTCCTTTGACTATTTCTGAGTACAGGTTGTGTTCTTTATTTTGTCCTTTTCAGTGTGACCAGTACAAATGAAGCTGATCTGACTCGACAATCTGAATCTAGATTGGATCTCGGAGCTGTTTCAGTGGACCGACTGAAGTCCTGCTGAGGATGAGAGAACACATCAGACCATAAACCATCTGAGTCCTGGAGGCCGGTGCTGATAATCAGAAACATGTCAGCTGATCTGCTCTGAGTTCAGGTGGTTTAGGAACAATAATGGAGGGAAAAGTTGATTAAAAAAAACAGAAATATTGATTTCAGAGAAAAAATGCAGAAGCCGACAGGTTGTTGATCATCAGCACTGGACTCCAGCATGCTGCTGAAGCATTGAGAGCTGTCGGCGGCGGTCCGGACTGCCTTACCTCCACGATAGCATTGAGGGCCGTGTCTGCCCCGATACTTAGATCTGTGCCGGGAACATTGTTACTTATGGTGGCAGGCAGCATACACATCGGGATGCAAAACTCCTCAAAGGTTGCACGAGCCTCATACAGCTGCAGCAGACACTCAAGCGCCTGAAGCGTCGGTAACAGAAAAACCAGTTAGAGCCTCTCGAGAGGAGCGGTCACCGAGAGAGAGGGGGTCTCTCCAGATATGAGAGCGAGTCCTGCCATTCCGGCTTTTTCCGTGTGATAGCCGCTGCGGCTTCCCTTTGGCAGAGAGGGATGGAAGGAGAAAATGGAGGACGGAGTGCAGAAGACAAAGACGTGAAGACAAACAGGAGGAGATGAGATGGACGTGGTTGAGGCGCAGCCTGGAGCAAAGAGAGGAGGTTGGAAGCTGCAGGCAGGACGAGCAGCGGAGACAGATGACGAGGAGGATGAAGATGAGCGCAGAGATCATCTTAATAAAGTTTATGTTTGGATTTTATTTACAAAACGTTAGAACTCTGACAAAAATATAAACGAAACAAGAATCTCACCAACATGAGTAGAACATGAACAACATAAGAGGTGATGAAACTGAAGCATTTTACCATTTGATGGAAGAAACAGGTCTGTAAAAAGTAGTTCCAGGGTCACGTTTACCATCATGTAGTACTACGTCTGTAAAAAGTAGTTCCAGGGTCACGTTTACCATCATGTAGTACTACGTCTGTAAAAAGTAGTTCCAGGGTGACACTTACCATCATGTAGTACTACGTCTGTAAAAAGTAGTTCCAGGGTCACGTTTACCATCATGTAGTACTACGTCTGTAAAAAGTAGTTCCAGGGTCACGTTTACCATCATGTAGTACTACGTCTGTAAAAAGTAGTTCCAGGGTCACGTTTACCGTCATGTAGTACTACGTCTGTAAAAAGTAGTTCCAGGGGGATGTTTACCATCGTGTAGTAAGACGTCTGTAAAAAGTAGTTCCAGGGGGATGTTTACCATCATGTAGTACTACGTCTGTAAAAAGTAGTTCCAGGGTGATGTTTACCATCGTGTAGTAACACGTCTGTAAAAAGTAGTTCCAGGGTGACGCTTACCATCATGTAGAACTACGTCTGTAAGAAGTAGCTCCAGGGTCACGTTTACCATCATGTAGTACTACGTCTGTAAAAAGTAGTTCCAGGGTGATGTTTACCATCGTGTAGTAACACGTCTGCAAAAAGTAGTTCCAGGGTCACGTTTACCATCATGTAGTACTACGTCTGTAAAAAGTAGCTCCAGGGTCACGTTTACCATCATGTCGTACTACGTCTGTAAAAAGTAGTTCCAGGGTGATGTTTACCATCGTGTAGTAACACGTCTGTAAAAAGTAGTTCCAGGGTGATGTTTGCCATCGTGTAGTAATACGTCTGTAAAAAGTAGTTCCAGGGTGATGTTTACCATCGTGTAGTAACATGTCTGTAAAAAGTAGTTCCAGGGGGATGTTTACCATCATGTAGTACTACGTTTGTAAAAAGTAGTTCCAGGGTGATGTTTACCATCGTGTAGTAACACGTCTGTAAAAAGTAGTTCCAGGGTGACGCTTACCATCATGTAGTACTACGTCTGTAAAAAGTAGCTCCAGGGTCACGTTTACCATCATGTAGTACTACGTCTGTAAAAAGTAGTTCCAGGGTGATGTTTACCATCGTGTAGTAACACGTCTGCAAAAAGTAGTTCCAGGGTCACCTTTACCATCATGTAGTACTACGTCTGTAAAAAGTAGTTCCAGGGTGATGTTTACCATCGTGTAGTAACACGTCTGCAAAAAGTAGTTCCAGGGTCACGTTTACCATCATGTAGTACTACGTCTGTAAAAAGTAGCTCCAGGGTCACGTTTACCATCATGTAGTGCTACGTCTGTAAAAAGTAGTTCCAGGGTGATGTTTACCATCGTGTAGTAACACGTCTGTAAAAAGTAGTTCCAGGGGGATGTTTACCATCATGTAGTACTACGTCTGTAAAAAGTAGTTCCAGGGTGATGTTTACCATCGTGTAGTAACACGTCTGTAAAAAGTAGTTCCAGGGTGACGCTTACCATCATGTAGTACTACGTCTGTAAAAAGTAGCTCCAGGGTCACGTTTACCATCATGTCGTACTACGTCTGTAAAAAGTAGTTCCAGGGTGATGTTTACCATCGTGTAGTAACACGTCTGCAAAAAGTAGTTCCAGGGTCACATTTACCATCATGTAGTACTACGTCTGTAAAAAGTAGCTCCAGGGTCACGTTTACCATCATGTCGTACTACGTCTGTAAAAAGTAGTTCCAGGGTGATGTTTACCATCGTGTAGTAACACGTCTGTAAAAAGTAGTTCCAGGGGGATGTTTACCATCATGTAGCAACACGTCTGCAAAAAGTAGTTCCAGGGTTACATTTACCATCATGTAGTGACACATCGGTAAAAAGTAGTTCCAGGGGGATGTTTACCATCGTGTAGTGATACGTCTGTAAAAAGTAGTTCCAGTGTGATGTTTTCCATCATGTAGCTAGACATTGAGTAAAAAGTAGTTCCAGGGTGATGTTTACCGTCGTGTAGTGAGACGTCTGTAGAAAGTAGTTCCAGGGTGATGTTTACCATCGTGTGGTAACACGTCTGTAAAAAGTAGTTCCAGGGTGATGTTTACTATCGTGTAGGAACACGTCTGTAAAAAGTAGTTCCAGGGTGATGTTTACCGTCGTGTAGTGAGACGTCTGTAGAAAGTAGTTCCAGGGTGATGTTTACCATCGTGTAGTAACACGTCTGTAAAAAGTAGTTCCAGGGTGATGTTTACTATCGTGTAGTAACACGTCTGTAAAAAGTAGTTCCAGGGTGATGTTTACCGTTGTGTAGTGAGACGTCTGTAGAAAGTAGTTCCAGGGTGATGTTTACCATCGTGTAGTAACACGTCTGTAGAAAGTAGTTCCAGGGTGATGTTTACCATCGTGTAGTAACACGTCTGTAAAAAGTAGTTCCAGGGTGATGTTTACTATCGTGTAGTAACACGTCTGTAAAAAGTAGTTCCAGGGTGATGTTTACCGTTGTGTAGTGAGACGTCTGTAGAAAGTAGTTCCAGGGTGATGTTTACCATCGTGTAGTAACACGTCTGTAGAAAGTAGTTCCAGGGTGATGTTTACCATCGTGTAGTAACGTCTGTAAAAAGTAGTTCCAGGGTGATGATTACCATCGTGTAGTAACACGTCTGTAGAAAGTAGTTCCAGGGTGATGTTTACCATCGTGTAGTAACATGTCTGTAAAAAGTAGTTCCAGGGTGATGTTTACCGTCATGTGGTGAGACGTCTGTAAAAAGTAGTTCCAGGGGGATGTTTACCATCGTGTAGTAACACGTCTGTAAAAAGTAGTTCCAGGGTGATGTTTACCATTGTGTAGTGAGACGTCTGTAAAAAGTAGTTCCAGGGTGATGTTTACCATCGTGTGGTAACATGTCTGCAAAAAGTAGTTCCAGGGGGGATGTTTACCATTGTGTAGTGAGACGTCTGTAAAAAGTAGTTCCAGGGGGATGTTTACCATTGTGTACCAACACGTCTGTAAAAGTAGTTCCAGGGCGATGTTTACTATTGTGTAGTATCACATCTGTAAAGAGTAGTTCCAGGGTGATGTTTACCATCGTGTGGTAACATGTCTGCAAAAAGTAGTTCCAGGGGGGATGTTTACCATTGTGTAGCAACACGTCTGTAAAAAGTAGTTCCAGGGCGATGTTTACCATTGTGTAGTATCACATCTGTGAAAAGTAGTTCCAGGGTGATCTTCACCATCATGTAGCATCAAGTCTGTAAAAAGTAGTTCCAGGGTGATGTTTACCATTGTGTAGTGAGACGTCTGTAAAAAGTAGTTCCAGGGGGATGTTTACCATTGTGTAGTAACACGTCTGTAAAAAGTAGTTCCAGGGTGATGTTTACCATTGTGTAGTCAGACGTCTGTAAAAAGTAGTTCCAGGGCGATGTTTACCATTGTGTAGTATCACATCTGTAAAAGGTAGTTCCAGGGGGGATGTTTACCATTGTGTAGTATCACATCTGTAAAAAGTAGTTGCAGGGTGATGTTTACCATCGTGTGGTAACACATCTGTGAAAAGTAGTTCCAGGGGGGATGTTTACCATTGTGTAGTATCACATCTGTAAAAAGTAGTTCCAGGGTGATGTTTACCATCGTGTGGTAACATGTCTGCAAAAAGTAGTTCCAGGGTGATGTTTGCCATTGTGTAGTATCACATCTGTAAAAAGTAGTTCCAGGGTGATGTTTACCATCGTGTGGTAACATGTCTGCAAAAAGTAGTTCCAGGGCGATGTTTACCATTGTGTAGTATCACAACTGTAAAAAGTAGTTCCAGGGGGATGTTTACCATTGTGTAGTATCACATCTGTAAAAAGTAGTTCCAGGGCAATGTTTACCATTGTGTAGTATCACAACTGTAAAAAGTAGTTCCAGGGGGGATGTTTACCATTGTGTAGTATCACATCTGTAAAAAGTAGTTCCAGGGCAATGTTTACCATTGTGTAGTATCACATCTGTAAAAAGTAGTTCCAGGGTGATGTTTACCATCGTGTGGTAACATGTCTGCAAAAAGTAGTTCCAGGGTGATGTTTACCATCGTGTAGTATCACGTCCGTAAAAAGTAGTAAAACATGTTTTTTATGCTCCACTGGGTATAAAATAAGTTGATGAGATTCTGTTTGTTTTTACATTTTTAGTCAGCTTTCAAAGTTTTGTGGGGAACTGGAGTTAATTTTTTTTTTTTTTTATTTCTACAACGTCATACGCCAGTCTGGACCTGGATGTTTCCTGCTCTAACACACCTGATTCAGGTGAAACTGATCCAACATGGGACAAACTTCTTCAGTTACTAGAATCTGAATCAGGTGTTGAAACAGTGAAACATGTAAAACCTGCAGGCCTGCGGCTCCGGAGGACCGAACTCTCCTCCTCCTGGTAAAAACTTGAAATCTTGAGCCCTGTTGACTCATTTGACGTTAAAGACGTGGGAGGACAGAGACAGGAAGACGAGGGAGGGCAGGCAGAGCAAACATGGCGGCCACGACGCTTGTGCACCTCAAAGCATGCCTCCATGTTGTCACTCACCTACTTACCTGCTCGGGAAGGGAGGGATGCTGCTCCCTTCTTCCAGCACATATGTGGGTTTCATATGTGTGTGTGTGTGTGTGTGTGTGTGTGAGATCTAAAGGTGTCGCCAGGCCCCATCACTTACAGTAGTGATGGCGTTCAGAGCCGTGTCAGCGCCAATGCTGAGGTCTGTGCCAGGCACATTGTTGGAGACAGTGGCTGGGACCATGACCATGGGCACACAGAACTCGTCATATTTCCCACGAGCCGTTAACAGTTCCAGCAGAGAGAGGAAGGCCTGCAGGGCAGAGCCAATCGCTTTAGTCGCGTCTGCGGGGCGGAACTGCGGCAGGCGGCTTCGGGTTCAGAGGTGCTACTGGCCACAAGGAGGGAAAAGGAGGTGCCAAGGGGAGGAGCCGGGTCTATCACAACGGACAGCAGCGAAACAGAAGGAAGCACTCCACACGCACCCCCAACACGCTCAGGTGGACACATAAACTCAGTTACTGGCATACGTCACAGGAGAATGACAGCTGGTGAGCAGCTACGTGGGGTTGCGTGAAATGGTGGAAAAAGCAGGTTTCACTGTTTTCATTTAGAGAGACATCGTCACATCATCTTCAGCTGCTTCACTTTCACCTCAACAAACCTCGTTTCCAGAAACGTCGGAGACGAAATGAATACAGCAAAAAAAATAAAAATGTGAATCAATAATATGAAAATGCAGATGCAGTAAAAGTAACTAAATAAAAATTATTTGACCCGGACGATTATGGAAAAAAATAATAATCACGATTAGTTTGACTGATATTGAAATCACGATTAATATACACGATTATTACCGTATTTTCCGGATTATAAGTCACACTTTTTTTTTCATAGTTTGTCGGCTTGTGCGACTTATATATCAAAATGTACACAATTAAACATATTTTAAAGTATTAAATCATATTGAATGACATGAGCCAAGAAGTAAATATTACCATCTAATGTCAAAACAGGGCGCTCTAAGCTTGTGACGACTAAATTCTGCTCCAAGGGAAAAAAAATCCCAAAATAGCCTCATCTCAGTGAGAGGAGTTCATTTTGGACATCTGTCTGTACTGTCTGTGTGGTGAAACAAATCCTCAAAAAACATGTTTATCCTTCTTAGTTATGATAATTATGATCATTTACAGACATTATCTTTGGAATTGGACTGATTGGGTCATTTTTAGCTTATGTTAAATAAATGCGACTTATGGTCCAGTGCGACATATATCTTTTTTTCCTGTTCATGATGCATTTTTTGACTGATGCGACTTATAGTCCAGAAAATACGGTAATTGATTTTTTTTTTTTTAAAGTGTTTATTGAACCACCAAAATTCAACCTCAAATAACTTTAAAAAAAAACACAACCGGATATAAATAAGAAACAAGTAAAGGAGTAAAATAAGAATAATATATTAAAATAATAATAGCAATAAAAATGAATACCCAGTATGCATTGCTGTTCTATACTCCCTGCAGTTTGCTTCCTGTAACTTCACTTGTCTGTTCACTTCAGGATTAATCGTTTTTCCTCAATTATAGTGTTTCTATGATCGTGAGAAGGCAAAATTGAAATCACGATCAAAATTCAAGTTAACTGTCCAGCCCTAATTGGCTTTCTGCACATCTCCAGTACTTCCTGAACGTAATACTGCATCTTTGTTTCCTGTTTTACATGATTGGATGAACTGATTAATCCAGGTGTGTCTGACCACAGCAAATGATCAGACACACCTGGATTAATCAGTTCAACCAATCATGAAAGAGGAAACAAAGGTGCCGTATTAAGTTCAGGAAGTAGTGGAGGTGTACATAAAGTTTCACGGACATTTCCGCTTTACGTCCGCAGCCGATCAGTTTCTGCCAAGCGCTTCCAGTCCAGTAAGATCTGCGCTCATTTAGATTAAATAGTGATTAATAGTCTCTAAAATGGTAATATTCTCATTTATTTCTTATAAAAGAACACGTTTTATTACTTCCTCACCTGCTACGACACTGAACTGGAAGGAGAATATGATGAAATGGCTTCATGTTACAACTACCAACTTCATCCCACATCTGACAGCATGCTGGGCTCTTCCAAATTCCTCCCATTTTCAACCCTTTTCCATCCTTCCATCTTCTTCCCTCTCCCAGTTATCCCACTCTTTCCCTCCATCCATCGTCCCTCCCTCTTTCTTCCCTCTGACCCATCATCACTTGGAAACATTCCCTCCTTTTATACCCAGCCCTGACACCCTCACCTGATACCAACCACTGATTGGACAGTCTTCTACAACGACATCACACCTATCTAAATTCATGAGAATAAAACTGAAATACTTCCTCTGTAACCCCGTCTGTTACATAAAGGCTCAAATAAACGTCCCAACTTTTCTGGAAACGAGGTTTGGATGATTAAAATGGAAGTGAAGTGTCTTTAAACTCTGGTTTCAGGCAGAAATGAAGCATTTATATGTGCACTGCTACCGTCTGGTGGAGCGCTGGCATGAATCAGGGGTGGGACTGATGGAGAACATCAATGCTAACGGCTAACTGTTAACAGCACAATGCTGATAGAAACTGGTGCAGTGGTAATTAGGGATGCACAATAACTATTTTTTAAAATCGATACCGATAAATTTCAGCTCCTAAAGGCCGATACTGATAACTGATACTGATAAGTTTCAGCTCCTAAAGGCCGATACTGATAACCGATACCGATAAATTTCAGCTCCTAAAGGCCGATACTGATAACCAATACCGATAATACACATACATAATTATACCAAATCAAAAATTCCAGCTGTATGGGGTAGTTCGTGTCTAAAAATAAGAAGGGAAAGAGGTTTGGAAGCAGTTTGGGTTTCTCCTGTGAAGCAACAGCTTTCTTTCTCCAATCGCGATATCTTAGCGAGAAAAACGTAAAAGTGGGTTTTTTAACTTCTGCATGTCTGATCTTAAAAATTCCAACTTTATGGGACATAAGAAATCGGGGTAAGTCGTTACGATATCGGACTGACGTCATAATTTCCTGTTATTGGCCAGATAATTATCGTGCATCCCTAGTGATAATAAATATTCATCATTTAAGACCTTGGAAGGAAAATTAAAGAGTTAAAACTGAAGATTTATCTGCAACAAAAGAGATTTACACGCACCTCAAATCCACCGATAACCAGCAGAGCGTTGATGTTGTGCTTTCTCATCTGCTCAGCAATTTTATCAACATGCTTCGCAGGAAGAGTCCTGAGGACGAGAAATGGAAATTATTATTTATGTTTCCTTTATTTTACTCACGTCCACTTCACCAGCTCCACCCTCACTGATGCTGTTAGCACGACATCTAATCAGCCAATCAGGAGGCTCGAAATGTGGTAAAGACAGGTGGAACGGGAGATTCTCATCGTGATGAGGTGGAACATGAGATTCTCATTGCAATGAGGTTGAACGGGAGATTCTCATCACGATGAGGTTGGACCGGGAGATTCTCATCACGATGAGATGGAGCGGGAGATTCTCATCACGATGAGGTTGAACAGGAGATTCTCATCGCGATGAGGTTGAACGGGAGATTCTCATCGCGATGAGGTTGAACGGGAGATTCTCATCGCGATAAGGTGAACGGGAGATTCTCATCATGATGAGATGGAACAGGAGATTCTCATTGCAATGAGGTTGAACGGGAGATTCTCATCACGTTGAGGTTAAACGGGAGATTCTCATCACGATGAGATGGAGCGGGAGATTCTCATTGTGATGAGATGGAACGGGAGATTCTCATCGTGATGAGATGGAACGGGAGATTCTCATTACGATGAGGTTGAACGGGAGATTCTCATCACGTTGAGGTTGAACGGGAGATTCTCATCACGATGAGATGGAGCGGGAGATTCTCATCACGATGAGGTTGAGCGGGAGATTCTCATCGCGATGAGGTTGAACGGGAGATTCTCATCGCGATAAGGTGAAACGGGAGATTCTCATCATGATGAGATGGAACAGGAGATTCTCATCACAATGAGGTGGAACGGGAGATTCTCATCGCGATGAGATGGAACGGGAGATTCTCATCGCGATGAGGTGGAACGAGGTGGAACGGGAGATTCTCATCATGATGAGATGGAACAGGAGATTCTCATCACAATGAGGTGGAACGGGAGATTCTCATCGCGATGAGATGGAACGGGAGATTCTCATCGCGATGAGGTTGAACGGGAGATTCTCATCGCGATGAGGTTGAACGGGAGATTCTCATCACGTTGAGGTTGAACGGGAGATTCTCATCACGATGAGATGGAGCGGGGGAGATTCTCATCACGATGAGGTTGAACAGGAGATTCTCATCGCGATGAGGTTGAACGGGAGATTCTCATCGCGATGAGGTTGAACGGGAGATTCTCATCGCGATAAGGTGAAACGGGAGATTCTCATCATGATGAGATGGAACAGGAGATTCTCATTGCAATGAGGTTGAACGGGAGATTCTCATCACGTTGAGGTTAAACGGGGAGATTCTCATCACGATGAGATGGAGCGGGAGATTCTCATTGTGATGAGATGGAACGGGAGATTCTCATCGTGATGAGATGGAACGGGAGATTCTCATTGCGATGAGGTTGAACGGGAGATTCTCATCACGTTGAGGTTGAACGGGAGATTCTCATCACGATGAGATGGAGCGGGAGATTCTCATCACGATGAGGTTGAACGGGAGATTCTCATCGCGATGAGGTTGAACGGGAGATTCTCATCGCGATAAGGTGAAACGGGAGATTCTCATCATGATGAGATGGAACAGGAGATTCTCATCACAATGAGGTGGAACGGGAGATTCTCATCGCGATGAGATGGAACGGGAGATTCTCATCGCGATGAGGTGGAACGAGGTGGAACGGGAGATTCTCATCATGATGAGATGGAACAGGAGATTCTCATCACAATGAGGTGGAACGGGAGATTCTCATCGCGATGAGATGGAACGGGAGATTCCCATCCCGATGAGGTGGAACGAGAGATTCTCATCATCTCATCGTGAAAAGGTGGAACGGGAGATTCTCATCTCATCGTGATGAGGTGTAACGGGACATTCTCATTATCTCATTGTGACGACGTGAAACGAGAGATTCTCATTGCAATGAGGTGGAACAGGGAGATTCTCATCGCGATGAGGTGGAACGGGAGATTCTCATCGCGATGAGATGGAACAGGAGATTCCCATCGTGATGAGGTGGAACGAGAGATTCTCATCATCTCATCGTGATAAGGTGTAAGGGGGAGATTCTCATCTCATCGTGATGAGGTGTAACGGGACATTCTCATTATCTCATTGTGACGACGTGAAACGAGAGATTCTCATTGTGATAAGGTGGACCGAGAAATTCTCATCTCATCGTGATGAGGTGGAATGGGAGATTCTCATCATGATGAGGGTGGAACAAGAGTTTCTCATTGTGAATCTTCAACTGTTTGATGCTATCATGTAAATTTGGAATTAAATCTTTGATGAATGTTTCCAGCACCTTGTTGGATCTCTGTTAACAGAACTAAGACAGGTTCTGACCCGGTTCTAGAAGGTGGACCTGACGAAGAGGACGGTGAGGGAATGAATGATGGTTATATAAACATAAATGGTGCTGCAGCGTCCAGGTTTACCTTTTGGTCCCCAGCAGGGAGCCCCCCTGTCCCGTCCATCCTCCGACATCAGCCCATTTAATTTCCTTAATCTAAATGAACAACAACAGCATGATGTTTTCCAGCAAATAAAAATGACAGAACTGTTTAACGTTTTCAGTTTGGCTCACATTTGGCTGCTTCATTGCACTAAATGCAAAATAAATCACCATAAAACCCTCATTTCTGACATCAGTGCTTAAGATTGTTTGTGATTTGACTCATGGCAAAAACTCAAATCTTACCAAGTACATTATTCTCATTTCTAGTCAAATTATCTCATCACACTCAAAAGAAGACAAAATTACTTAAAGAGAAACATTTCATTGAGATAAAGGAACTTGTTTTAAGACAATGCATTTCAAGAAAACTTATCAAGAAAATGTTACTTGTTCTTTTGGCAGAATTTTTTTATGCATCGTCTTAAAACAAGATCTTATATCTCATCTGAGGACACAGCTGAAACACTCATATCATTCACATAAATGTAAAGTAACCTGATGAAACAGAGGTCGTCGTGTTTTAAATTATATTGTATAAATCTATATTTTAATGAAGAATAAAAAATACAGACTCATCGTTGCTGTTTTGTGTTTTTGTTACTATTATACTAACTTGGTAAGGGAGTCATCACCAGGAAACAGCATTTTTCTGGTTAAAACATGGATATTATTCGTGTTGGACCTCATTTGAAATTTGCCTGAAAAACTTGAGTTAGAAAGCGGCTTAAACTTTCATTTAGAGTGTTTGTTAAAACCAAAATGGTCCCTAACAGTCTGCTGTCTACAGCAGGTTCTGCCCCGTGTCGTTTTCACCTCCTCCATACAGGAGCAGCTTTCACTAGTCTGGATTAAACCAGGCAAAGACGACATCATCACTACGTTTGGAAAAGAAGTGATTCCAGCTGTTAGGGACTCATCTGCTTGTGTAACGTTCTGCTTTATTGTGGATGAAATCTTGGTAGACAATAGACAGACTAGCTAACTGCTAACTGCTAACAAGCTAATGGTAGAAACTCAAACGCTATCTGATTTACAACCCTGTACTTCGTATTAAATCTCCGGGATGCGTTGTTATGCAGCGTGAATGTCTGTAAACGGCTCCACCATCAGTTTTTTCTTCTTTTTATTTAGCATGTGTGATGCAGCCATGAACTGATCAATGACTGGTCGTGATCGTGATACTGATATGTTCCAGTACCAGTCTCCCGACTTGAACACGGGAATCATTTCTGCCAATACAGTGGTTTAATCTGACATGGTGACCATGGTGAAAGACTAAATAAATCATGGATCTGAACCTGCAGAAGTTATCAGAGGGTTTCTGAAGACAGTCACTCCTACTGTCCTGTTATCACCATGGTAACTGTTTACATGCATTAACATTTGGACTTTTGTAGCAGAACAAACACCAGGACTCAAACATTATATTTACCTGACACTTTTACGTCCTATCTTGACCTCATCTGCATCCCGAATGGTCTAGCTCCCTCGCCATTATAAGGATTTGTTAGAAAAAAGTCATAATAGATCAACAAGAGCAAGTTGCAGGGATGACTGAATCGTTCCATGTTGAAAAAGTGCCTTTGGACAGGCAGTTTTTTTCCTATCGTGCCTCTCAAACTTGGAATTCTATACCAACGTCTATAAGAGAGATGCCGGCACGCAGCTTCTTCTCAAAATATCATGGTTATATCATATTCTCGTGTGTATCTTTTTGTTCAGGAAATCTGGATCCAAGGTTGTCCAAAGTTGATAAGTACCTGATAATTTTTCATGACGGCTAGCAAAAAAGCTATAACAAAATGGTGGCCAAACATGGACCCCCCTTCTGTTAAGCAATGGATGGCTATAGTTAATAATATTCACTGCATAGAACGCATGACCTTTAGCTTAGGACTTCAAAAAGAAAAGGGTGATGCCTTTTGGGAAAAATGGGATACTTTATCAGAAAACGGTACTTGATTTTAATTTTCATTTCTTTCTTTTTTTTTTTTTGTCTTGCATAATGTCAGTGTCTTAAAGGGACTAGAAGCAGGAATTTAAAAAGAACCAAACATGCGTGTCCATTTTTTTAGTACTAATGGGTGATGAAGCGCTAAATGCCAAAAATAACGTTTCAACCCACGTTTCTCTCCGTTGCCTTAAACAGGCTGTGTGCTGCATAAAGCTGCAATTCGGTGGCTGAATTTCCCGCGCTGCCCTGCGGACGTGAAGTCAAATGACGCTACATCCGCAGTTTTGATACAGGAAGAAGACGGTCGCGGTAAATTCAAACACTGTAAGCGATAGTTATGGATTCTTCTGCCGTCAGCAAACGATCCAGATCAACTGAAAGACACTAAAAAGTGGAACTACGAAGAAAAAAGTGAGTAAACAACATTATAGCTTCAGTTTGTGCTCCCGTGACGGCTTGGCTCGTGGCTGCACTTACCTGAAGCGCCAATCGCGGCAGTCACGAGTTTCGTTTCTTAATCTTGTCTCAAGTCCCTTTAATTGGCTGGTTGGACTCCTTGTAAACCCCCAGCTTGTTCAATCGTGTTTAAGTTTGTCCTTTGTTTGTTTTTTCCATGTTTTATAATATAAATACTGATGCAAATAAATAAAATAAAGGTTTAAAAAAAATATATATATATGTATATCATGGTTATCATGTCATGGTTACTGGAAAACCAGAGCTGCCCTCACAATTTGGAATAAGTTGACTGTTTTAGGAACAAGAGATGAATTTTTTTTGTTTTTACTATTATTATTATTTATTTTTATTATTATTATTATTATTAGTTTACATTTACCATTATGTGTTTTATAATTTTGCTGATTGTAAATGATGTTTGCTGTGGGAGGGGGGCGGGGTGAAAGCGACTTGTTGGTGTTGCTAGGCTGCGGTGGAGATCTGGGAGGGTGGATTGTTTGGGACGGATGGATCTGCATGAGGGTGTTGGAAATAGGTGTGGGTGGCTGGGGGAGGGATTGGTTATGTTGGGGTGGGTGAGGAGGCTGTGGGATGGGGTTGAGTTTGGGGAGGACTGTATGGATTATGCGTGTGTGGAGGGTCATTGGTGGGAACGGGGGAGTGTTTGGACAGCAGATGTGTGTTTATTTGTGGACTGTGACATGATTTTAAATCCCTGTTGTAGCTTTTTGTGAGTGAGGGTTATGTTGGGGGGGGGGGGCAGCTGGGCTTGGCTCAGCAGGGGACAGAGGATGGAAATTAGCCTCGGCTATAATCCTGCAATTTTGTACTTGTACAAACTTGATGTATAGTTGATATAACACGTCTTCTCATAGTTCAGTGATGCTTTTCCTGTGTGTTCTTGCCCCCCTGGTTGCGCCTGCATCTTTTCTGTGAGGTTGCTTGGAAACTATTTATTTTGACTAGAAATTAGAAAAATATACTTTGTAAGATTTGAGTTTGTGCAGGACTGGTTTCCATGTTTGGTCCTGGAGGAGATCCAGAGATGTGGATGCGGTCCAGATGAGAAACCGGACGTGTGGAGGTTTAATCTCAGCTGATCACACTGGTCGCTGAACTCTGGGAGGTCAGGGACGTTCTCATGAACATAAATGATGTTTCAGTGGGCTGTTTTCAGAATGGGATGACTCCTCCAGGACTGAGGGGGAGACCAGTTCTACCAGTAACGGAACAAAGAACTGTTTGTGGCTCTGATTACTTACACCTACGTTCACCTTTAAAGGAATAGTACACCCAAAACATGATTAGCCTTCATTTTCTACTCACCCCCATGCTGAACAACACTCTGGAGTACTTTTTTGATATCTCAAATGCATCTGGAGATCTGGGAGGCTTCTTGCTGTCTGCTGACATCCAAATAATGGAGATCCCCAGCGCCCGAGGCAAAAAGGTCCATAAAAGTCCACAAAAAACGTGTCAATATTCCTCCTTACTGCTCGTCCAATGTAATCCAAGTGTCCTGAGTGGGTAGCGTCCATAATTTACTCGAAACGAAGTCATTTAGAATGTTTTTAGAGCCTAAACAGTAATGAATAGGATTTCCTAAAAGCGTGCGCCTGCGAGTTCACAACTCTACGGAAACTGCGGCAGATCAAACCAGATGAAAGTGCGCATTCAGCTTTTGCTTTGCCGATAATGCAAGCGTAGAAGAAGAAGTTCCGCTTTTCACCTGTTTATTTTCTGCCGTGAGCCAGGTGAGCTCTTTGCACAGGTAAACAGCAAATTTCAGCACTAAAAACATTCTAAATGACTTTGTTTCGAGTAAATTAAGGACGCTACCCACTCAGGACACTTGGATTACATTGGACGAGCAGTATGGAGGAATATTGACAAGTTTTTTGTGGACTTTTATGGACCTTTTTGCCTCGGGCGCTGGGGATCTCCATTATTTGGATGTCAGCAGACAGCAAGAAGCCTCCCAGATCTCCAGATGCATTTGAGATATCAAAAAAGTACTCCAGAGTGTTGTTCAGCATGGGGGTGAGTAGAAAATGAAGGCTAATCATGTTTTGGGTGTACTATTCCTTTAATGAAACTGGGATGAGGTGAAAACCCTGCTTCCTGCCCTCTGCTGCTGCTTTCTGCTACTACACCTGCTCGGGCCGAGTCAGGCGGGGAATTGGTTTACACTAATCTGCAGATCATCCCCGATCATTCCCCGTGATTGGCTCTGACTCACCAGCTAAGCCAGCTCTCCTGATGGGAACAGCTCACCTGTCCTTTGTAGAAGCCCTCGAATCCGTCGCTGACGGCGAACATCTTGTGTCCCTCGGAGATCCCCACCCTGACGGCCGAGCGGACGGCGGCGTTCATGCCGGCGGCAGGAGCCCCCACGTTCAGCACCGCCACGTTGAAGTTGCTCTGAGGGTGGAGGAGGACAGCATCGGGTCACCGTGCGGCGCTACGGCATCCCACATCAGACTGCAGCCCAATAAGAAGCAGCCGTTACAGCCCTGCAGAATCTTACCGGGTAGATTTCTCTCATTCTGGTCAAAATATCTCATCACACTCAAAATACGACAAAATTACCTAAAGAGAAACATTTCAGTGAGATAAAGGAACTTGTTTTAAGGCAATGCATCTCATTTCAAGACATCTTATCAAGAAAACTTTGCTTGTTCTATTGGCAGATTTTCTGCTTATTACAAGGAAAAAAAAATCTTGGCCGAATTTTTTTTGCTTGTAATAAGCAAAAGAAATGTGTCAATGGCACAAGTGAACTTTTCTTGATTTCTTGAAGTAAGATGCATTTGTCTTAAAACAAGTTCCTATATCTCCCTGAAATGTTTCTCTTTAGGTACTTTTGTCTTATTTTGAGTGTGATGAGATATTCTGACTCTAAATTAAAAAAATGTACTTGGTAAGATTTGAGTTTTTGCAGTGTTCCCAAGAACAAAAATACTTCTACGAGTAGTAATCCTGCACCAGATATGTGGCCCTGATGCATATAAATGAGGGTTTGAGTGATTTAAAGGAAAGTGCAAAAGGGAAAACAACCCTGGAGATATTAGGGAAGACGCAGATACAAATACAGAATAAGTATGATGACTATAAATAGGGATGCACGATATAATCAGCTCCCTATCGGTATCGGCCTTGACACTGAATGTCGTACATCAACCACCTCACCGATATTTAACCGATCAGATTTCTAAAAATTAAAAAAACCCCAAAACTTCTTTTTTAGACTTTAAAACTTCTAAAGAAATTTTCTTTTAGGATGTTCTAATGTGAAAAGAGTTTATATACGGTCATTTGTGCAAATAACTAAATATCTCCTGTTTTTGGGTATTGTTTTTTTTTTCTCAGGGAGAAGAACATCCAGGTGGTTCTAGGATATAACGCACATAAATTATTAGTTTTGTTTGAACAACTGTCATTAAGTTTGACTTGTTCTACATAACATAAGTTAAGGTATTTTTCTAATTTTGCTAAAGGAATGAATATTACATCATTACGTAACAAAGCTTTGACGAAACGGCAACAAAACGTAACGAGACGGTGACGTAGTGGCGGCATAGCTGCGACGAAACCGTGACGAAACGGAAAAGTAGTGGCGACGAAACGGTGACAAAGCTGTGATGAAATGGCGACAACAAATAGTGATCTTCAGGCAACGTTCTGAGAACGTTGCCTGAAAATCACTATTTGTCGGGAGTGAGCAAACAGGAAATTTGAGTCTAATTTCTCATGAAAATCCAGATTGCCAGATTTATAAGAAAAAAGTCACAAAAGGACCTCCGTGCCATGTATAGTTGTGTGAAAAAGTTTTCGCCCCCTTATTGATTTCTTATTTTGTTGCATGTTTGTCACACTTAAATGTTTCAGATCATCAAACAAATTTAAATATTAGACAAAGTAAACACAAAATGCAGTTTTTAAATGAAGATTTTTATTAGAAAGGAGGAAAAAAAGTTCAACCCTCCATGTCCCCGTGTGAAAAAGTGATCTTCCCCTAAACCTAATAACTGGTTGTTCCACCTTAGCAGCAACAACTGCATCAAGCGTTTGTGATAACTGGCAGTGAGTCTTCTACAGCGCTGTGGAGGAATTTTGTTCCACTCATCTTTGCAGAATTGTTGTAATTCAGCCACATTGGAGGCTTTTCCAGCATGAACCGCCTTTTTAAGGTCATGCCACAGCATCTCAATGGGATTCAGGTGGGGGCTTTGACTAGGCCACTCCAAAGTCTTCATGTTGTTGTTCTTAAGCCATTCAGAGGTGGACTTGCTGGTGTGTTCTGGATCATTGTTCTGCTGCAGAACCCAAGTGCGCTTCAGCTTGAGGTCACCAACAGATGGCCGGACATTCTCCTTCAGGACTTTTTGGTAGAAGCAGAATTCATGGTTCCATTTACCACAGCAAGTCTTCCAGGTCCTGAAGCAGCAAAACAGCCCCAGACCATCACACTACCACCACCATATTTTACTGTTGCTATGATGTTCCTTTTCTGAAATGCCGTGTTACTTTTACACCAGATGTAATGGGACCTCCACCTTCCAGAAAGTTCCACTTTTGTCTCGTCAGTCCACAGAGTATTTTCCCAAAAGTCTTGGGGATCATCAAGATGCTTTCTGGCTAAACTGAGACGAGCCTTTATGTTCTTTTTGCTCAGCAGTGGTTTTGGTCTTGGAACTCTGCCATGCAGCCATTTTTGCCCCCCAGTCTCTTTCTGATGGGGGAGTCATGAACACTGACCTTCATTGCAGTTCTTGGATGTTGTTCTGGGGTCTTTTGTGACCTCTTGGATGAGTCGTCGCTGTGCTCTTGGGGTCATTTTGGTCGGTGGGCCCCTCCTGGGAAGGTTCACCACTGTTCCATGTTTTCACCATTTGTGGATAATGGTTCTCACTGTGGTTCTCTGGAGTCCCAAAGCTTTAGAAATGGCTTTGGAACCTTTTCCAGACTGATAGATCTCAATGACTTTGTTTCTCATTTGTTCCTGAATTTCTTTGGATGGCAGCATGATGTCTAGCTTTGGAGGATCTTTTGGTCTACTTAACTTTGTCAGGCAGGTCCTATTTAAGTGATTTCTTGATGGAGAACAGGTGTGGCAGTAATCAGGCCTGGGCTTGGATAGAGAAACTGAACTCAGCTTTCCAAAGATGTGATAAACTACAGTTAATAATCACTTTTTCACTCAGGACCATGGAGGTTTACATTTTTTTTCTCTCTTACTAATAAAAATCTTCATTTAAAAACTGCATTTTGTGTTTACTTGTGTTATCTTTGTCTCACATTTAATTTTGTTTGATGATCTGAAACATGTAAGTGTGACAAACATGCAAAAAAATAAGAAATCAGGAAGGAGGCAAACACTTTTACACACAACTGTACATCACTTCTACATATAAAATTAAAAAATAAATGATAACAAACGACTAAATAACTGTTTGGTCTTCCGTCATGCCAGGGGCTTTGCTCTGGGGCTGCAGCTGGATAGTCTCTGCAGACGGGACCTTGGTGGATCTCAGGGATCAGCTGAGGTGAGGATGTAGAACCATCCGGACCTCTGAGGGTTCCGTGTGTGTGTGGAAGCGGGTTTTCTGTGTCGGACTCACGGTCGGCAGCTCAGATTCTGGTTTACGGTGAGCCAGCAGCTTGTACGTCCTCAGGTTGTTTTCAAAGCTCCTGAAAAACAACAAACAAACAAACAAACAAGACTCTCAGACTGCAGGTCTACTGCTGGTTCCTACACGTTCTACAAGAACAGTGGAAAGCAGAACCTCCAGTTATCAGAACCCTCTCTGTGGAACCGGATCACGGTCCAGCTTCAGGAAGCAGAACCTCCTTCCCAGCTTCAGGTCTGGTTTGGCGACCCGGATCCATCCCTCTTTCCTGGTTCTGATGGAGATTTTCCCTCCTGGTTCTGGTCCTGATGGAGGATTTCCTTCCTGGTTCTGGTCCAGATGGAGGTTTTCCTTCCTGGTTCTGGTCCAGATGGAGGTTTTCCTTCCAGGTCCTGGTCCAAATTGAGGTTTTCCTTCCTGGTCCTGGTCCAGATGGAGGTTTCCCTTCCAGGTCCTGGTCCAGATGGAGGTTTTCCTTCCAGGTCCTGATCCAGATGGAGGTTTTCCTTCCAGGTCCTGGTCCAGATGTTGGTTTTCCTTCCCAAGTCTGGTCCGTGGTGGCGGTTTTCCCTCCTTATTCTGGTCTAGATGGAGGTTTTCCCTCCTTGTGCTGGTCCAGAAGGAGGTTTTCCTTCCAGGTCCTGGTCCAGATGGAGGTTTCCTTCCTTCTGCCGGTCCTGATGGAGGTTTTCCTTCCTGGCTCTGGTCCAGATGGAGGCTTTCCCTCCTGGTTCTGGTCCTGATGGAGGTTTTCCATCCTGTTTCTGGTCTAGATGGAGGTTTTCCCTCCTTGTTCTGGTCCAGAAGGAGGTTTTCCTTCCAGGTCCTGGTCCAGATGGAGGTTTCCTTCCTTCTGCCGGTCCTGATGGAGGTTTTCCTTCCTGGCTCTGGTCAGATGGAGGCTTTCCCTCCTGGTTCTGGTCCTGATGGAGGTTTTCCCTCCTGTTTCTGGTCTAGATGGAGGTTTTCCCTCCTTGTTCTGGTCAGAAGGAGGTTTTCCTCCTCCAGGTCCTGGTCCAGATGGAGGTTTCCTTCCTTCTGCCGGTCCTGATGGAGGTTTTCCTTCCTGGCTCTGGTCCAGATGGAGGTTTTCCCTCCTTGTTCTGGTCCAGAAGGAGGTTTTCCTTCCAGGTCCTGGTCCAGATGGAGGTTTCCTTCCTTCTGCCGGTCCTGATGGAGGTTTTCCTTCCTGGTCCTGGTCCAGATGGACGTTTTCCTTCCAGGTTCTGGTCCAGATGGAGGTTTTCCTTCCTTCTGCCGGTCCTGATGGAGGTTTTCCTTCCTGGTTCTGGTCCTGATGGAGGTTCTCCCTCCTGGTCCTGGTCCAGCTATATTCTATAGCTGATTTACCTGAATGCAGTTATTATAAACTGGACTGATGTGGATCACATGCTGGACTGGTCCGAACTGGATTCTAACTGAACCATAATGACTGGACCGGCTGTAAAGTGTTTGAAGGTGAAGTATAAATAAAGTTGTACTGGTCCTTTAACCCTACCTTCCCCCGAAGCTTCACGGCCTCCTCGAAGCGCTTCTGGTCCATGGCCTTCTGGACCTCCTGGGTCTGAGGACACAAGACCAGAGATCTGAGCTTTCATCCTGACGGACTGACAGAGAAGAAGAACATAAACGCCGTCTGTTCCAGGAAGTCGTGCCGGACCAATCAGACGAAAGCTTGTTACATCATCAGGCTGCCGGCTCTTCATCATCATCCTCGGTCTGCCTGTGTGTATTTGGCTGCTTCTGTG
>JALJCO010008680.1:0-33447 GCA_023101725.1 Atherinomorus stipes
AGACAGAAAAACAGTCAGACAACAGACATCAGTCAGATATCAGTCAGATATCAGTCAGATATCAGAAGATATCATTAGAGAACAGTCAGATATCATCAGACAATAGTCAAATATCGTCAGATATCAGTCAGATATCAGTTAGACAACAGTCAGATATCATCAGACAATAGTCCGATATCAGTCAGATATCAGTCAGATATCATCAGACATCAGTCAGATATCATTTAGACAACAGTCAGATATCAGACATTAGTCAGATATCAGTCAGATATCAGTCAGATCAACAGATAACAGTCCGATATCAGTTAGACAACAGTCAGACATCAGTCAGACATCAGTCAGATATCATTCAGATATCAGTCAGATAACAGTCAAATATCAGTCAGATATCAGTCAGAGAACAGTCCGATATCAGTCAGAGAACAGTCAGATAACAGTCAAATATCAGTCAGATAACATTCAGATATCAGTCGTAGAACGGTCAGATAACAGTCAGATATCAGTCAGAGAACAGTCAGATATCAGTCAGAGAACAGTCAGATATCAGTCAGATATCATTCAGAGAACAGTCAGATATCAGTCAGAGAACAGTCAGATATCAGTCAGATATCAGTCAGAGAACAGTCAGATATCAGTCAGAGAACAGTCAGAGATCAGTCAGATATCAGTCAGACGACCAATCAGATATCAACCAAATATCAGTCAGAGAACAGTCAGATATCAAATATCAGTCAGACAACAGTCAGATATCAATCAAATATCAGTCACAGAACAGTCAGATATCCAAATATCAGTTAGACAACAGTCAGATATCAGACATTAGTCGAATATCGTCAGACACCAAATATCATTCAAATATCAGTCAGACAACAGTCAGATATCAATCAAATATCAGTCAGAGAACAGTCAGATATCAAATATCAGTCAGACAACAGTCCGACATCAGTCAGATATCAGTTAGACAACAGTCAGATATCAGACATTAGTCTAATATCAGTCAGACAACAAATATCATTCAAATATCAGTCTGACAACAGTTGGAAATCAGACATTAGTCGAATATCAGGTCAGATATCAACCAAATATCAGTCAGACATCAGTCAGATATCAGTTAGACAACAGTCAGATATCAGACATTAGTCAAATATCAGTCAGATATCAGTCAGACAACAGATATCATTCAAATATCAGTTAGACAACAGTCAGATATCAGTCAGACAACAGTCAGATATCAGACATTAGTCAAAATATAAAAAAATATCAGTCAGATATCAGTCAGACATCAGTCAGATATCAGTCAAACAGTCAGAATATCAGACATTAGTTGAGTATCAGTCATATCAGTCAAATATCAGTCAGATATCAGACATTAGTTGAATATCAGTCAGATATCAGTCAGACAGAATGCGTCTCAGTTTCATGGTGAAACATTTTTATATCAGCAGGAAAATCTACAATAAACGGTTTGTCTTGACAGGAATTTAAAGTAAACGTGTTTTTGTAAGGGAAAGGATGAAACATCTCCTGACCTCCTGCAAAGAGAACAAGGTAGAGATTATTATGGTCTGGTGAGCTTGTGGAGGGGTCACATCTCTCAGCTCTGACGGTAAACTGTGACCTCAGAGTTTATTTATGAAGCTGAGAGGAACAGAAAAGTGATTCAGAACCACGAACTCCAACGTTTTCTGCTCTCAGGCTGAAATCTGGAGCTTTTTCTTTATTTTGACAACAGCCTGGAACTTCCTGATTAATGACAGCCACCTCCTGCAGGAGGACGACGTCACCGAGCAGCAAAAAACAGCCTTTTTTCTTCTTCATTATCAATTTCAGTTATATTTTTAATGTGCATGTGACAGCATAGTGAACTTTGCCCTCCTTTAAAAGGCAGCAATGAGGAAAACAGCAGAAGCAAAGAAACCTGAAAAACCAGCAGCAATATGATAAAATATGAATTTAATATGATTAAATTTAACTTCATTAAATTGAATTCAGGAAAAGAAAAAACTAAATGTTACGTTTAATTAGATTAAATAACAAACTAATAAATTAATTTGATTAAATTTAATTTAGAATAAGTACAAAATCAAATAAACAAATTTTTTAAGGAAATTAAATGAGATAAACAGCATAAAATGACAATTTCATTTAATAAATTTACAATAAGGTCGAAAAATTAGATAACATAAATCCTCAGTGAAATTAGATTAAACTGATGAAATAGAAAAAACAATTTAATATTAAAAAAAGAAACTGGAATAGACTAAAATTTCAATTAGTTTAATTTAGAATAACAATAGAAAATGTAATAATGTTTCAATGAAATTAAATTAGATTGATGAAATAAATAATTTCATTTAATTTGATTTAGAATAAAAAGGGAAAAATTGAATAATTATAAATGTTTTGTGAAATAAGGTTAGATTAAGAAAGTAATAATTTAATTGAATTTATACAATTGAGAATAAAAAAAGAAAACTTAAAAAAAAAATAAAATTAGATTAGACTTATGAAACTTTTCTTTATTTAATTCATTTATTCATTAAAATTTAATTTAATTTAATTTAATTTGATTGAACTTAATTTAATTTAATTTAATTATTCTGAGGATTAGGTGACCAGGAACCTTTTTTTCCTCCTTTAGTTCAGCTATTGTGTTGATGTTGACATAAAAACAACAGGTCAAAAAGTCTCGACGTGTGTGAAGATTACTGAATATTTGTTTAAGAAAGTCTGATCTGAGTGTTTGAATCCCTTTAACCATATTTGCTGTAAGCGTGCGTCTAAACGCAGCTTCAGAAAGCATCAGCATGATGATCAGAGACCGAAAACCAGGAAACGTTGAGGAACATCACAGTGAAGAAGCCGTGTTTCATGTTCTGCGTTTGGTTTCTAACGCTTTTGTGTGTTTTGTCCCATAAATCACCGTGACAGAGACGCTGGTGGACAATCAGAGACCTCCGCCGTCAGCAGCATCTCAGAGGTGAACGTTTCCACCTCTGATCGCTGATGGGATCCGATGAGTCGGGTTTCAGACGGCGGCGTCTGAGGTTTACGGTCTCCTTTCCTGATCCGACACCCCCACAGCTGCTGCTGAGCAGCTGCTGCAGCTCAGATAGTTCCCCAATATGAGACACAACACACCACAAGGCACCTCTGCCCTTTCCACCACCCCCCCTTCACGACGTCCCACCACAGAGCTGCTTCGGTCCTGACCCGGGGTTCCTCAGACCACCGGGAGGGGCTGCAGGTTCCTGCAGGACTGACTGCCGATGGGAGGCGTGTTTCTGTACCAGCGAGGCGTTTGCTGATGCACGATATTGGAATTTTGACCGATATCCGACATGCCGATATTTCAAAACCCATGTGGCAGATAACCAATATCGATACCGATATTAAAGCTGAAAAAAATGAGCAGATTTGTTATCCGTTTCCGACTGTTTAAAAAGGCAGGGATGGGAAAAATACTGATGCACTGAAATATTGAGATATTTTCATATGTGATATAAAAAAAACCTGGTATCGATCTATTTTGTAGAAAATCTTGTGAGATTTGATCGTTCTGAGGCAAACTCACGATATTTTAAAAATTCTCACCAGATTTTGTTAGTTAATAGATAGAAACCGTGTTTCTAAATGCCAATATGATATCGGCAGATGAAAAAAATAGCGATATTTTCGTGAATTCTTGGGAGATTTCGTATCAGAACAATGAAATATTGTGGGATCAATCTATTTTACTAACGAGATGTCGTTGGTAAAATAGATAGATACGTTTTTAAATGTCAATATTATATCAGCATATGAAAATATTGTGATATTTCAGTGTATCGATATTTTTCCCCACCCCTAGCCTTTAAAAAATAAGTTTTTTGAAGAGGAAGAAGAATAAGTTTTTTTTTTATTTTTTTTATTTAGACTTTAGAAACAGCTGGCTGATCGGTTAAATATCGGTTAAACATCGGTTAAATATCGGTTAAACATCGGTTAAACATCGGTTAAACATCGGTTAAAAATATCGGTGGGGTGGTCTCAGTTTTAAGGCCGGTATAGGCAGATACCGATAAGGGAGTCCGATAATATCGTGCATTTCTATCTGAAACCCCTCTTGAAGCGTTTGTGGAGAGTTTTCAGGTGAGCGATCGGTGGGGTTTTTTCTGCAGACCGGCGCTGAGCTGAGGACCAACGGAACCCTGATGAATACTCCCAGCGCTTTATCCAGAAGCTCCTGCTTCTCCTCCACGTCCCTCTTTAGACTCTCAACTTCCACCTTCAGCTCAATATTCTGCAAAGATGAATAAAAAGCAGAAAGATAGGAGCTGCAGGTTCTTATGCAAATCCTCGCTTAGAAACCGGATCATCAGCAGACACAAACGATGACAGATCCAACATTCATTCCTGATATTTTCTCTGGGAGAAAAACACCACGTGGGGGAAAATAAAGACCCCAACCAGCACCTTAAAGCATCACTTCTGCATGTGCAGGAAAAGTCATGGGATGTATCACCATGGCAACATTAAAGATAAACACTGCACTCTGCCACAAAGTGTATTTCATGAGGTGAATATTAATGAGACATTAAACTACCATCGGTCCTGTACTTTTAGATGTGGGGAAATACTCTCAAGATTACTGAGATAAACTGCAAGTTTTAGAATGTCAAATGTAAAAAAGTAACTGGGGGTGGGACTTTAACGCGTTAATTCCAAGCAACTAATCACCAAAACTTTAACGAAATTAAAAAAATGAATGCTTTCAATCGCAGTTTGAGTCAGAAACAAAGCGGAACGTTAGCCGGTGTTGCTACAGTCCTCACAATCATTCACACCCTCCAGTTAAAGAAAAGATTAAATTCACAACAGAGATTCAAATGACAACAAACTAAAGAAACTAATAATAAATAAAAATTTACAAAAATTATAATTTGGTGGAAAAAAATATTGTTTTTTCGAATTTTAGTTGAAGAGAATAATTAGAACAAATCAAACAATAAAACTGTCTCAGACACATCAGAGCGTCTTTCCATGAACATGGACCAACGTACCTGTCAGCAGGTGCAGACGTCTGATTGGACGATACAGAAACACCTGATTGCAGTGATTGGATCAGTGTTGCTTAACAACATTTTAGTTCAGGAGCCCCATCGTGCTTGTTTACTTGTTTTATTTTTGTTTGTTGTTTTTAATATGTTTGTTAAATCACAGAATAAAATCAATGTCATGATTTTAATAATTTTTTTATTTATTATTACTTTTGTCAATTCCAACTTATTTCACAGACGGCTGATTATTTTCTTTATTTAATTGGAGGGTATGAATCATTTTGAGGACGACTGTGCACGCTCAAAAATAACATTTCTGTACCTGCAGGTACATTTGTTACAAATGTTCTCTCAAAAGTACAATGTTGGTCTTTATGAGGCCAGAAGTACCTATATACTATGAAAAAGGCTCCAAAGTAATATAAAGTACACATTTGTACCATTCCAACCCTAAGGGTACCAGCATTGAAAAATGTGTGTAGCTTGTACAATAACTATAAATAGCAGTACTTCTAAACAGTAGTATAATTATAGTTATTATATTATGATTTTCATAATAATCATAGTAATAATTATATTATAATTATATGTGTGTGGCCTAATATTTCTATAATAATTATTCATTTATTATTATCTTTGATTGTTGTCATAATCTCTATTTTATTGACTTTTTATTCATCATCTTTAATTGGTTTAATTGTACTTTATTAACTCATACAGCTTGATAAGGTACAAAAATGGACCATGAAGGTACAGAAATGTCTTTCAGAAAGGAACCCCCAGCAACAAGCTTTGGACCCTTTTAAGTACAAACTGGTACCTGTATTTTGCGGGTTTTTCAGACCCTCTGATGACTTTTTCTTTTATATAAAACAGCTATCGACAAATCCAACGACATTTTCTGGTGTTACTGGAGACTTTAGAGACAGATGTGAGAGAACATATCGTTCACTTCCTGCTGTTAGCCTGAGCATCAGGCCCCTCCCCCCGCAAGCCCCTCCCTCCGCCAACCCCCTCCCCGTAGACCCCTCCCCCCACAAGCCCCTCCCCCCGCAAGCCCCTCCCCGTCACACGAGAGGCTGCAGAGCAGCAGATATTCACCTCTGTTCCATGAACGAGAAAATAAAACTCAAAGCTGCCTCTGATCGTCAGATATAAAGAATTTGGACAGAAACATTTAAAAAAGTTAAAACTACTGTAACACGCTGCAGACTTAATTTGAAAACAGACAGTTTATTAATTAAAGTATTTTTCTAGGACTGTTCTGTTTTGGCCAGCATAATTTCTTTACTCTTTTCTTCTTTTTTCTGTTATTTTAAGCTGAAATACATTAAATGCATTTGGTCAGACAATCATAGAGCTGTAGTTTACAATATTAATGTCTGTGTCTATTATTTGTATCAGTTATCCCCAAAAATCTATTTTAAATAAAGAAAATGTTACTTTTTGCATTAATTTTTGTTATGCGATTAAAATGTGACTGACATTCATTAATAAAAAAGCCTCTAATTATTTATATTAATTCTTTAAATAAAGTCCCACCCCCTACATGAAAAATCTGTAACTGTGGTGGTGTTCCCCAGGGTTCTGCCCTGGGGCCACTGCTCATTGTAATTCTTCTTTTCTTTGGCTGTATTATCAGGGAGATACAACAGTAACTTCCACCGTTATGCAGATGACATCCAGCTCTACCTGGCAACCAAACCCACCTCCATGCTTCCTCCCTTCTTCTTGTCTAACTGCTCTGCAGAAACTAAAATATTGTTGCTGAAAATTTTTAAGTCTTAAATTATCAGTTCTCATCGTTGATGTAACGGTTGCTGCTTCAGCTCAGGTCAAGAGGCTGGTGGCATCCGTCACAGTTTCCATTACACCTAGAATTTTGCAAAACCTACAGTTGTCCTCAAAATTATTCATACCCTTCAATCAAAGAAGAAAAAATCAGCTGTAAGTGAAATGAGATGAAATTGACAAAAGTAATAAATAAAAATTCTAGGGATACACGATATTGGAATTTTGGCCGATATCCGATATCGATACCAATATTAAAGCTGAAAAAAGCAGTCATTGCAAATAGCAGTTTTGTTATCCATTTCCAACACTTTGAAAAAGTATGGAAAAAATATCGATACACTCACATATCGTGATGTTTTCATATGTTGATTTCAAATTGATATTTAGAAACGTGGTATCAATCTATTTTACTTAGAAAATCTCGTGAGATTTCATTGCTCTGTTACAAACTTGCGATATTTCGGGAATTCTCGCAAGATTTTGTTTGTAAAATGGATCGATACCGCGTTTTTAAATGTCAATATGATATCAGAATATGAAAATATCATGATATTTCAGTGTATTGATATTTTTTTCCCACCCTTAGTCTTTAGAAGTTTTAAGGTCTGTAAAAAAGAAATTTTTGAGGAAAAAGAAGACATTCTTTTTTTTTAGACTTAAGTAACAGTGGGCTGATCGGTTAAATATCGGTTAATTATCGGTGGGGTGGCAGATGTCCGAAACTCAGTTTTAAGGCCGATATAGGCCGACACCGATAAGGGGCCGATTATATTGTGCATCCCTAAAAATTTCTATGAAAATCATGACACTGACTTTGAATCGTGGTTTAAAAGAAGTATTGAAACCAAACATACAAATTATAAAACAAGTAAACAATCATGATGGGGCTCCGAAGCTAAAATGTTGTTGAGCAACACTTTGATTCAATCACTGCAATCAGGTGTTTCTGTAACGTCCAATC
Source organism: Atherinomorus stipes (assembly GCA_023101725.1). Classification (NCBI taxonomy): domain Eukaryota; kingdom Metazoa; phylum Chordata; class Actinopteri; order Atheriniformes; family Atherinidae; genus Atherinomorus; species Atherinomorus stipes. The sequence goes on from JALJCO010008680.1 coordinate 7,795, forward strand.
AGACGTCTGCACCTGCTGACAGGTATGTTGGTCCATGTTCATGGGAAAGATGCTCTGATGTGTCTGAGACAGTTTTATTTGTTTGTTAGTTTTTTTAATGATTATTTTCAAACACAATTCAAACGCAATATTTCACACCACTAAATTATATTTTTGTAAATTTTTATTTATTATTAGTTTCTTTATTTTCTTGCTATTTGAATTACTATTGTAATTTTAGCCTTTTATTTAATTGGAGGGTATGAATACTTTTGAGGACGACTGTAAATATCGCAACAAAGAACTGGTCATGGAAACACGTAAATAATGTGAAACAGTTTTTATACTCTCATCATTATTATGAGATAACTAAGTCATAACTGTTAGATATGATCAGTGGCAGAAATGGCCTTCCATACCAGCCTCCCCAGCCTGGAGTCTCTGGGACACCTGCATGTTGTAAATGTACTTTTACTTTTACTTAATTAGAAATATTGCTTTTATTTGAAGAAAACGTGGCTCTGGAGCTCTTATGGAAACTCATCTCACTCTGTCATCTGAATATTTCAGGCATCGCGCTCTCCGATGGCAGTTATGGATGACGAGGTTTTCTCATGAGCTCAGCCAAAGAAAATCGTGTTTGTGTGCGTTTGCTGACAGAATTAAACACGAAGCTCTGGAAGTATTTACAGCAACACTTCAGCAGCTTTGTGGCGACGCCAAACTCAGAAGTTATTCGTGTTTGTGGATCTGGATGCTGATGGAGGACTTTTTACCCGAGCAGCAGACGTCTGGAGAAGCCAGTCTGCAGAGGAATGAGGTGTGACGATGAAAGATTAACCCAGATGAATGCGTTTATTCACCAAAAACGTGTCCGTTAAACTCAGACTGAAGCTGTTCGGAGAGAAAACCGACAAACGCAGCCTCCCCGTCTCACGTGCTGACCTGGATCTCTGGAAGCTCCAGAAATAGCCGGAGGGAAGCAAACACCTGCTGTTTCTGTCTCCTCCAACAACCACAGCCCCCCCGCTGTAACGTGACCCCCCCCAGCAACACGTCCACTTTTAACCGTTGGCTGCGAGTGCAGCAACAGACTGGCTCACGTGCAGGTTTTCAGCCTCGGTGACCCACTGACACAGCAGAGAAGCAGGAATGTGGGTGGTTCAGCTGCTGCTGGAGAACGGGTCACTCGCTGCACGGAGTCTCACCCCAAAAAGTCCACGAAGACACCAAGAAACTTGTTCTTTAACGTACAAATCGTGTTCGTGATTCCAGATTATCTTGCTGGTTTAACGTGAAACAAAGAAAAGTTGGATGAAGGAGATCTGCATTCTTCAGTCCTACGAAGGTTACTACGTCAGATCTACAGCTCAGTGTCACACTGATGTCTGACTGGAAGCTATTATCAAAATTGGGTTGACAAAAACTTGATACTTTTAAAGGATCTTTTTACTGATGATGGTCACTTGATGTCATATGAGATGTTTCTACAAAAAAAAGGATTTCCCATCAAACCCAATGAATTTAGGTTTATATTAGTTCTATCCCCCATGGTTTAAAAGAGCTGATGAAAAGGTTGTAGCAATCTACAAGAGATTACTTACCCTCCACAGATACTTTACTTAGATGGAATCCAATTTACTAGTCACAAATGTACCAATAAACATATTAGAAGATGCCTTCATAACAAAAGGAAAATAACTCCACATGGAAAGATTTATTGGAACTCCCTCTTTAATGACATAAACTGGAGCAGAGCTTGGCTTCTTCCATTTAAATTTTTAATTTCTAACAAAATTAGAGAATTACATCTAAAGCTTTTACATAATATGTATCCCACTAATGCATATGTATCAAAGTTTTCAAACATTGATGACAGTTGTACCTTTTGTAAGATTGACAGAGAAAATATCATTCATTTATTTTACAAGTGTCCATCTTGTATAACTTTTTGGAAAGATCTAGAAAATCTTCTTTTAATTAAAACGACAGTTAGATATCACTTTGATGAAAAAATTATTATTTTTGGTTACTCCTCTCGTAATAATAAATTTAACATAATAAATCTACTCATATTACTAGGTAAATTCCATATTCATAAGGCGAAAATGTCCAAAACAACTCCATCTTTCCCATTATTTTTAACTGAATTAAAAATATATTTTGAGTCTCTATTATATGTTGAATCCAACAAAAAATGTTTATCAGCTATTGAGTTTTATTCAAAGTATTTTCATTGAACATGTCTGCCTCTAAACTTATTTCTGTTTAATCTGGTTTTCAAGGTCTTTTTTTATAAGGTCTTCCTTTACATAATATAATTTCTCTATCTGATTATTATTTTGATAATGTTTTTTGGTAAACCTCTCATTGAGTCTTTGATTTTATTATTATATCTTGTACTCTGACATATCTTGGAATGTCTGTGGTTGTTTTTATTGTTTGTTCATTTGTTTGTCTCATTCCATTGTTATTGAATGACAATAAAGTTGAAAAAAAAAAAAAAAAAAAAAAAAAAAAAAAAGATGTCTGACTGGAAGCGGCTTCGTTAGAATATTTCCCATCATTCACTATGGTGGGAAATATTCTAACGAAGCCAGACATTTCTACGGTGGCGGCTTTGAAGACGTCACTCTTATGCGACACCATAGCAACTAAATGTCTGTAAATAAGGATGAATCACCACAAATAAGCCACTCAAAGCTGCTTGGAGCTCAGGGGGGGGGGGGGGTCTGACTAAAGTTAATGTTTGGTAACAAAACGTTGGTGAAATGAAGGAGTTTGTGGCAGATTATGATTATTTAGAGGCTGCACCAGGTTGCTGCATCACTTCCATTAAATCGGACATACGCTGATCTGGAGTGGATCTAAATATCTGCTGAAGGAATTCAAGTTGCACCAAAACTGTCTGGGGGAGGAAATGAACGGATTCATGCTGGAAAATAGATCCAGGTTGAAAAATACGAACTTCCCCTTTAAGTTGATTTGACTCAAAAACAGAAGATTTCATCATCAAAACAGAAAAAGTCTTTTATATCAGCTGCAGCCCAGATTCTGTTTTTACAGTGCAGAATGGATCCACGAGGCCAAAAACCAGCCTCCTGAACCCAAACACACCGGTCTGAATGGGACTCGAACCCGGACCCAAACCCAAACCCGGCGGTCTGAATGGGACTCGAACCCGGATCCAAACCCAAACCCGGCGGTCTGAATGGGACTCGAACCCGGATCCAAACCCAAACCCAAACCCGGCAGTCTGAATGGGACTCGAACCCGGACCCAAACCCAAACCCGCCGGTCTGAATGGGACTCAAACCCGGACCCAAACCCAAACCCAGCAGTTTCATCGGGACTCGAACCCAAACCCAAACCCAAACCTGAACCCAGTGGTCTGAACGGGACTGGAACCCTGACCCGGATTTAGACCCAAACCCGAACCCGAACCCGGCGGTCTGAACGGGACTGGAACCCGGACCCAAACCCAAACCCGCTGCTCTGAGCGGGACTGGAACCCGGACCCAAACCCAAACCCGCTGCTCTGAACGGGACTGGAACCCGGACCCAAACCCAAACCCGCTGCTCTGAGCGGGACTGGAACCCGGACCCAAACCCAAACCCGCTGCTCTGAGCGGGACTGGAACCCGGACCCAAACCCAAACCCGCTGGTCTGAGCGGGACTGGAACCCGGACCCAAACCCAAACCCGCTGCTCTGAGCGGGACTGGAACCCGGACCCAAACCCAAACCCAAACCCGCTGGTCTGAACGGGACTGGAACCCGGACCCAAACCCAAACCCGCTGCTCTGAGCGGGACTGGAACCCGGACCCAAACCCAAACCCGCTGCTCTGAGCGGGACTGGAACCCGGACCCAACCCGCTGGTCTGAACGGGACTGGAACCCGAACCCAAACCCGCTGGTCTGAACGGGACTGGAACCCGGACCCAAACCCAAACCCGCTGGTCTGAGCGGGACTGGAACCCGTGTGCTCTCACTCACCCTCCTGTGCACGTCGTCGCTGCTCTCCTCGAACTTCTGCTGGATCTTCTCCTCCAGGAAGTAGATCCGCAGCTTCAGGCTGAAGTTCTCCTTCTTCAGGTCGTTCAGGTGCTGCGAGATAGTGCGGTAACCGCGGAAACCAGAGTTAGACATGACGGCAGGTTCGGTCGGGGGCGTTCCGGCCCCCCATTCAACACCACGTAGTAAGAACAGGACTGAAGATGCAGAACCGTCCGCACCATGCAACACCAGCTCAAGCTCTGCTGCCGCTCACCAACAGGCTGCAGCAGCAACTGAGGGGGGGTCCGACCCTCACGGGTGGTGTGAGGAGGGGCGGGGGCTATTTTTACCAGCAGGAAGACATGCCAACAATCTGACACTGGACACCGTGTGTTGATAAAAGGACAAAGCTGAGGAGACACACGAACCTTCATGAAGACGTGAACGTGAAAATCAGCAGATACGAAGCGAAACTGGAGCGAAGACGAGTTCTTCCGGAAACAAACCGTCTTTTCCTGCAACGACGACACGTTTCAGGCTGCTGCGTTTTCATGGTTTACGTCCCAAACCTTTATTTGTTCACAACTGCAACCTTCTGGACTTAAATTCATCGTTCCAGTCAGTTCGTGTCTCTGCTGCAGGAGGACGAGCTCGTCTGCAAAAGACGCACACACACACCCGTGTACTTCTATCTTTGTGAGGACTGAGGGCCTAAACCTGACTGCAACCGAAACTCTCTGACCCTCAAACAGGCCTGTCAATTTATGGAGACCCGACCGTGACTTCAGTCTCCTAACTCATATAATCGAGTTGAAACTATTTATTTGCTCATTTCTGATGTAATTTTAGTGGCTTCTGACATTTGCAATTTGTTGGGCGTCATTAACAAACATGTTAGATCTGGAACGTTGCAGCAAAGTTTATTTTTGGATTTTTTAAAATGAATATATTTATTTTCTTCTTTCAGTACAGAAATTTTAGCTGGACAGTTTAGGATACATTTATGTTTCTCTGTGCCTTATTTAATGTTCAAAGCATATTTATTTCATTCATTTATTTAATGTTTATACGTTGCAAAACAGCTGTAAGATACATAATTGTAGCCTCTATTAATTTTTAATTTGAATTTTTTGCGTAAAATATCAATAAAGGGTTTTTGACAGGGAGAAAAATGCTGAACAAATGCATCATCTAACTAAAATAATAATAGTTTAAATATTCGTGATTTAAATATTGACCAAAATAATCGTGGTAATAATTTTTTTCATAATCGAGCAGCCTTACCCTAAAAAAAGGGTTTTTCTTAGTGAGAAACATCCAAAATGTCCTCACTTTGTTGGTTAAACACGCAAAACGGTTCTCACAATGATGGCTGAACAACTACACACACGCACACACACACACACGCTCGCTCATACACCCCCACACACACGCACACACACACACACACACACACTCTCTCGCACACCCTTACACCCAAACCACACGCGCACACACACACACACACTCACCCCCACATCCTAAACACACACAAACGCACACAAACACACACACTCACTCAGACCTACACACGCCCATAAATGCACACACGCGGGCACACACGCACACACCCACACGCACGCACACACGCACACACACACACACACGGTCACACACACGCACGCTGACACACACACACACACGCACACAGACACACACGCACACACACACACACACTCACACACACACACACACACAGCTGAGCAGAAGCTTCAGCTGCTGCAGCTCAGTAGATCCGCACGGCAGCAGAGACCAATAATAATATTAATAATATTAATAATAATAATAATATTAATAATAATAATAATGATGCATTTCATTTGTACGGGACTTTACATTGTGCAACAATCTCAAAGTGTTACAGCAGCAGATCAATAAAACAGTAAAACAACAAAAACATAAATAAAACTGATGAGACAGTTTATCACTGAAACATCTCTGGAACAGGTTTTAGGTCCCTTTTTAAAGTTCTCCATGGAGCCCTCAGCTGATCTGGGAGAGACAGACCCCCGTAATGCAAGTTTTAGTGGTGGGGGGCAAGGAGAAGGTGGGTGTTTGAGGAGCGGAGGGAGCAGTTCTGACAGATCCTGAGGGGCGGGGCCATGAGGCAGTGGAAGGTGAGGAAGAGTTTGGAGGTGTTTCTGACCCAACTCCTACGCAGTGTTGTATAGTAACTAAGTAAAAATACTTCGTTACTTTACTTAAGTAGTATTTTTTTATATTTGTACTTTACTACTCATTTCTGATTACTTAATTTTACTCACTACATTTTGCGAGAAAAATCACTACTTTTACCTCCATTACATTTACCTGAGCATCTTAGTTCCTCGTTACAAAATACAGAACGTAAATGAGGACCCTAACAGCCAATGAGAATCTTTGTTTTGTTGCAGTGGGACTAGCAGCCAATAGCAGCAGCCTCATGCAGCGTCTCTGAAGCTAAACACACACCTTTCCTGCCTCAGCAGCAGGGTGAACGACTGTTCAGCATCTCTGGTCTGGTCTTCAGTCCAAGAACCAGACTGATTCTCACCATTTAGAGAAACAACTTCTTTGAGGTTCAGTAGTCGACTGATGAACAGTTCATGTGATGTCCACTGCAGTCATTTAAAGTTCAACCAATCAAGTTCTTTGTTTGTTTGCATCACCTCAAGCACCAAGAGTTTATTAGGAATGATTTAATAGTGAATGCACGTGAGTATGAATGTTGGTATGCATGCAGGTCTGTAAGGATGTTTGTATGTATTTTTCTTTATGGTTGGGTTTATGTAAGGACGTACTGAAACTTCTTTAACTTCACTAATTAAAACTTAAAAACTAAATTAAACAGAAATAAAGAAAATGTTAAACTCAAATTTCAGATTGGATTTTATTAACAGTACTTTTTACTTTTGATACTTGGGTACAGTGAATACTAGCTACTTTTTTTCTTTTACTCAAGTAATATTTTGAGTGACTTTCACTTTTACTTGAGTCATTTTAGAAGTAAGGTACTTTTACTTTTACTCAAGTATGGCTTTTGGGTACTTTATACAACACTGCTCTCGCTGGTGACTGCGGATGAAAGAGGGACGTCCTGGCCGGAGAAAGCAGCGCTGGTTCTAGTAGAGGATGGGGTTTGGGGGGGGGACTAAAACTGCTTCAGTTCTAGAGCTGTAGGAAGTCGCGGCTCATCCACACCTTCATCTCGTCCGGACAGGCGGTGAGTATGGAGAGTGATGATGAGGATGATGATGATGACGACGGTTGTGTATCTGTTTTCGCATAGAGTTGCGTATCATCTGCGTAGCAGTGGAATGAAATTCCAAAGCGACTGATGACTCGACCGATGGGAAGCGGGAATAAAGTGAAAAGAACGGGACCAAGCATGGATCCCTGAGGAACCCCACAGGTAGCAGAACCTTGAACCGCCCATGGAAACATATTCTGTTCTGTCAGGTAGGTGGGATCTGAACCAGGTCCAGACCGCGTCACTGAGTCCAGCGGTGTTTGTGACCCGTTGAGGAGGACGTGAAGCTGCAGATCAATCTGGAGCTGGGGGGGGGTGATCCTGGATTTGCTGCCATCAGATCGTTCGTGGCTCTGAAGGACCGGTTCTGCACCAGGCAGAACAGAAACCAGACTGGTCCTGCAGGCTGGCAGCAACCAGGACCAGAGGGAACGTTTCCTTCCACCTTCAGTCTCCAAACACGGACTGAGAGGTTTTCTGGTTCATCTCAGCTCTGATGAGGAGGATGATGATGATGATGATGATGATGAAGACCCGAGCTGATAGAAACTCTGTTTCATTGAACAAAATCCTGCTACTGCGTTTGGATCCTCATCAGGCAAGTTCAGACTGAACCAGACCAGATCAGACTGGATCAGACTGGATCAGACTGAACCTGATTGAACTAGACTGGACCAGGCTGAACCTGACTGAACCGGACTGGACCAGACCAGATCAGACTGAACCAGACTGAACCAGACTGAACCTAACTGAACCGGACTGAACCGGACTGGACCAGGCCAGATCAGACTGAACCAGACTGAACCAGACTGAACCAGACTGAACCTAACTGAACCGGACTGAACCGGACTGGACCAGACCAGATCAGACTGGACCAGACTGAACTGGACTGAACCAGACTGAACTAGACTGGACCAGGCTGGACCAGGCTGAACCTGACTGAACCGGACTTGACCAGACCAGATCAGACCGGACCAGACTGAACCAGACTGGACCAGACCAGATCAGACCGGACCAGACTGGACCAGACCATATCAGACTGGACCAGACTGAACCGGACTGGACCAGACCAGATCAGACCGGACCAGACTGGACCAGACCAGATCAGACTGGTCCAAACTGAACCAGACTGGACCAGACCAGATCAGACCGGACAAGACTGAACCGGACTGGGCCAGACTGGACCAGACCAGATCAGACTGGACCAGACTGAACCGGACTGGACCAGACCAGATCAGACCGGACCAGACTGGACCAGACTGGACCAGACCAGATCAGACCGGACCAGACTGAACCGGACTGGACCAGACTGAACCAGACCAAACTAGACTGAACCAGACCAGATCAGACTGGACTAGACCAGATCAGACTGGACCGGACTGAACCGGACTGGACCAGACCAGATCAGACTGGACCAGACTGAACCGGACTGGATTAGACCAGATCAGACCGAATCAGACTGGACCAGACTGAACCAGACTGAACCAGACCAGATCAGACCGGACCAGACTGAACCGGACTGGACCAGACCAGATCAGACCGGACCAGACTGAACCGGACTGGACCAGACCAGATCAGACTGGACCAGACTGAACCGGACTGAACCAGACTGAACCAGACCAGATCAGACTGGACTAGACCAGATCAGACTGGACCAGACTGAACCGGACTGAACCAGACTGGACCAGACCAGATCAGACCGAATCAGACTGGACCAGACCAGATCAGACCGAACCAGACTGGACCAGACCAGATTAGACCGAACCAGACTGGACCAGACCAGATCAGACTGGACCGGACTGAACCAGACTGAACCAGACCAGATCAGACCAGATCAGACTGGACCAGACTGAACCGGACTGAACCAGACTGGACCAGACCAGATCAGACCGAACCAGACTGGACCGGACTGAACCAGACCAGATCAGACTGAACCAGACTGAACCGGACTGAACCAGACCAGATCAGACTGAACCAGACCAGATCAGACTGGACCAGACTGAACCAGACTGAATCAGACTGGACAACACTGAACCGGACTGAACCAGACCAGATCAGACTGGACCAGACTGGATCAGACTGAACCTGATTGAACTAGACTGGACCAGGCTGAACCTGACTGAACCGGACTGGACCAGACCAGATCAGACTGAACCAGACTGAACCAGACTGAACCTAACTGAACCGGACTGAACCGGACTGGACCAGACCAGATCAGACTGAACCAGACTGAACCAGACTGAACCTAACTGAACCGGACTGAACCGGACTGGACCAGACCAGATCAGACTGGACCAGACTGAACTGGACTGAACCAGACTGAACTAGACTGGACCAGGCTGGACCAGGCTGAACCTGACTGAACCGGACTTGACCAGACCAGATCAGACCGGACCAGACTGAACCAGACTGGACCAGACCAGATCAGACCGGACCAGACTGGACCAGACCATATCAGACTGGACCAGACTGAACCGGACTGGACCAGACCAGATCAGACCGGACCAGACTGGACCAGACCAGATCAGACTGGTCCAAACTGAACCAGACTGGACCAGACCAGATCAGACCGGACCAGACTGAACCGGACTGGGCCAGACTGGACCAGACCAGATCAGACTGGACCAGACTGAACCGGACTGGACCAGACCAGATCAGACCGGACCAGACTGGACCAGACTGGACCAGACCAGATCAGACCGGACCAGACTGAACCGGACTGGACCAGACTGAACCAGACCAAACTAGACTGAACCAGACCAGATCAGACTGGACTAGACCAGATCAGACTGGACCGGACTGAACCGGACTGGACCAGACCAGATCAGACTGGACCAGACTGAACCGGACTGGATTAGACCAGATCAGACCGAATCAGACTGAACCGGACTGGACCAGACCAGATCAGACCGGACCAGACTGAACCGGACTGGACCAGACCAGATCAGACCGGACCAGACTGAACCGGACTGGACCAGACCAGATCAGACTGGACCAGACTGAACCAGACTGAACCAGACCAGATCAGACCGGACCAGACTGAACCGGACTGGACCAGACCAGATCAGACCGGACCAGACTGAACCGGACTGGACCAGACCAGATCAGACTGGACCAGACTGAACCGGACTGAACCAGACTGAACCAGACCAGATCAGACTGGACTAGACCAGATCAGACTGGACCAGACTGAACCGGACTGAACCAGACTGGACCAGACCAGATCAGACCGAACCAGACTGGACCAGACCAGATCAGACCGAACCAGACTGGACCAGACCAGATCAGACTGAACCAGACTGGACCAGACCAGATCAGACTGGACCGGACTGAACCAGACTGGACCAGACCAGATCAGACCGAATCAGACTGGACCAGACTGAACCGGACTGAACCGGACTGGACCAGACCAGATCAGACCGAACCAGACTGAACCAGACCAGATCAGACTGAACCAGACCAGATCAGACTGGACCAGACTGAACCAGACTGAATCAGACTGGACAACACTGAACCGGACTGAACCAGACCAGATCAGACTGAACCGGACTGAACCGGACTGAACCGGACCAGCTGTCTTCTGCTTCCATGGAGCAGCTCCTCTGATCATCATGGATCCATCAGAACCTCCTCAGTCCTGCAGTCCAGCGAGGACGGACTCACCGGGTCCAGTTCTGGTGCTGGTCCAGAGAATCCTGACTGACTGAAGACCTGATGAGGAGCAGCTGAGTCTCATGTCCGGAAACGTTTTGGGTTTTCCTGCTTCAACATCCACGGCTGATGTCGGAGCAGAAGAACCGATCCTGCAGGTGTGGAAACGCCTGAAGGAAGCGAAGCTGGAGCTGCTGAAGCTCCGACGTCCTCCTCTTCCTCTTCCTCTTCCTCATCATCATCCCAGCAGCTTCATCAGGAGGAGGAACGTCTGTGACCACACGGAGGCGCCGGTGCTCCACCAGATCCGGCGTCCCTGCTGATCCCTGCAGATCCCTGCAGAACGCCGGAGCTGGAGATGCACATGCAGGCGTCCGAGGCCGGAGACACCGGACCGGACCGGACCGGACGGACCGGACCGGACCGGACCGGAGCAGGAACACACGCATGTCCTGCACGTACACGCACACGGAAAAAAAACACGCCTGCGTGGCACGCAGAGTGAAAACACACGTACAGATGAAGACGTTTAAAACCACCATGACACCAAAGCCGGATCGAACAGCTGCGTCAGTTTGCTGGAGGTGACATCCGGTTTTTAGTCTTTTACATCATGAAACATCAGTAAAATATCTGCTTCTCACAAACACGAACGAAGCACTTTCACCCAGAAACGTCTCATCTGCACATCTGCAGAAGCAAAAACCGCCTTAAAGAAATGATAAAGGTGAGAAAAGAAGAAAAACCTTCATTAAAGTTTTCCTTTACGGAACATTATTACATTTACCTGAAAAATCATTTTAGAAATAAATTCTGTTTTTCCTGACTAGTGAGATAATTTTTACAAAAAAAAAAAATTATTTTCTGAATTAGCAAGATGTTTAAAAATAAATAAACAAATAAAATGTTCAGTTTTTCTGTATCAAGAAGTTTTTTTTTATAATAATAAATAAAATCTGATAAATAAATAAAAAAGTGCTGTTTTTCCTGATTAGCTAGATATTTTGTTGTTGTTTGTTTTTCAAAAAATCAAACTTTGTCTTTCTGGATTAACAAAATGGTTTTTTAAAATAAAAATATTCAAATGTTCTGTCTGAATTAATGAGATAAATTTAAAAATAAGTCAATAAAAAGTTTTATTTTTCTGATAAACAAGATCACTTTCACAAAAAATATAAACATCCTGTTTTTCTGAATCATTTAAATATTTAAAAAAAAAACGCTTTTTCCCCGCTGATTAACGAGATCATTTTATAAAAAATAAAAACATTGTTTTTCTAAAGTAGAGACATTTTTTTGAAAAAAAGTAAATAAATAAAAAAATATTCTTTTTTTCTGTGTTAACGAGGTGAGAAAGAAGTTCAGTTTTTTTTATTAAGAGATCATTTCCACAAAAAATGCTCCATCTTTCTAAATTAAGGAGATAATTTAAAAATAAATAAATAAAAATGTTCTATTTTCTCAATTAATCATTTTTACAAAAGAAAATTTTTCCACTTGCAAAACCTGCAAAACCAAAAGTCTCTGATCATCCAGTGGAATCACAGCAGCGTTAAATCTGTCATTCAGAACAAACATTTATTTTCAGGTGCATGCTACTGTAATTCTGATACATCATTATAATTATTGGTAAACTGACTTAATTAGGAGGTAAATTAGAAACAGCCTGTAATTATAATAATTTAGCAGCCCTGATATAAACACGGATATCTGGAAATTTCTGGTTTTCTGTCTGTTTACGTCTGAATATTTAAGTCAAAGTTTATTTCTGTGGAAGATTTAAAACAACCAAACTTACACCAGTAAAATCCGAAATTAAAATCAGGAATAAATACGAACAAAAGTCCACAGAAAAACCACCAAACTGATCTCCAGTAGATGGAAACCTGACTGGAACAGAAACGATTTACAAACACATCAGAGTTAATCAGGGATTGACCGATACAGATATTTTAGGGCCGATACCGATATATTCTCATCAGCCTCAACCGATAGACACAACCTGTCGATATTTGGGGCCGATATTCAAAATTAAAGTAATGAAGGGTACAATCAAAAATGATTTTACAACAGTTTTAATATGAAAAAAAGAACAAAAAACTTTAAATAAATATATATTTATATATTTATACACTGCACTTGTACACAAATATTAAATGGAAACATTAAACTTGTAATATACATATATATATATATATATATATATATATATATAAAGTCTGTAAATTATGCAGAGTGGGAGTATCGGCCAACACACCAGATGTATCGGCCGATACCAATACCAGCAAAAAATGCAAATATCGGCCTAAAATATCAGCCAGCCGACGTATCGTCTATCATGAGAGTTATTTTCTGTAATCAATCATGACAACACCAAATACAGATTAACTGGTGCACTTCATGAGCAGGACGAAATATACGTGTAGAAAAACACGGATTTTCTCCACATTCACTTCCCGAATCCCACCAACAGCAACACATGCAGAACATTCGTAGAAAAACATCCTGGTTTTAACTCGTCTGTTCCAAGGTTATCATAGTTAACTTAAACTAACAAAAAAATTTAAACTAAAATTGACAAAACATTTTTGTTAACTGAAATAAAAATAAAAATGACAGTTTTTCAAAAAAATGACAAACTGTGTCGTGTCTTTAAAAAACTAACTAAAATTATTACAATTCACAATGTATTTAATACAAATCTGTTTCTATTGAATCTTTTTACTTTGCTTTTATTTTGAGTGACTTTCTGATGATTTTGAATGTGACGCCAAACAAATACCTATAATTTACTTAAAAATCCCCAAAAACTAAAACTAAGACTGAAACTAATAAAAAAAACTAAAACAAAACATTTTCCAAAAAATAAAAACTAACAAAAACTAGCAAATCTGCTCAGAAAAAATAACTAAAACTAACTGAATAAAACTGAAACTAATTAAAAATCCAAACTATTCTAACCTTGGTCTGTTCGTCCACATTTCAGCAGGACAGGCTGGTACCTTCGTGAAGTTGGCCCCCCAACCCACGCTAAACCCAGTGGAAATGCTCTCAATCCTTTGTGCCGGTTTGTGCAGAAAAAATTATTGTTTGTGCTGCTTTAGTTTTTAAGATATTAAATAATATCAAAAGGGTCATTCTAAGTTCACGCAGCCCCCGACTTTGTCCAATTTGCACCAAAATGGTCTCAATTAATACAATATACAGTAGACTTCTAAGAATATTTCTTGTCCTATTTAGATAATTCTGCAACTTGTAACTGTAATGCAAAAAAAGGTAAATTAACCCTATAATGCATGACCCTAGAAATAATGGACGTCATCGTCTAACCTGCTGTATCTTAAAAAAACTAAAGCAGCACAAACGATAATTTTTTCTGCACAAACCAGCACAAACACAGCACAAACGATTGAGACCATTTTGTGCAAATTGGACAAAGTCGGGGGGCTGTGTGACGTCACCGCCTTATAACAAATCTGCAGTATCTTAAAAAAGAAGCACAAACAAAAAAATAATGCACTAACCAGTACAAAGGAAGCACAAACGATTGAGACCATTTTGGTGTAATTTGGATAAAGTCGGGGGGCTGCGTGAACTTAGAATGACCCTTTTGATATTATTTGATATCTTAAAAACTAAAGCAGCACAAACGATAATTTTTTCTGCAAACAAACCAGCACAAACGATTGAGAGCATTTCCACTGGGTTTAGCGTGGGTTGGGGGGCCAACTTCACGAAGGTCAGGCTGGTGGCAGACCTGTCATTTATCCGGTCACATCAGCTTTAAATATTCAGGAAAGGGTTCCTCAGCAGACACGGTGCTGATAAAACCCCCGCATTTTCATTTAAACCGCCTTTAAATCCACGTACTGAAAGCTCCATGCAGCTGATTACCGCATACAGGTCGCTCGTACAGAAACAAGGAAAAGCTCAAACACGATGAGGATCACTCAGCCCTCACACGAGAGTCCGGCCCAGAGACCCAGAATCCCTGCAGATGCATCACAGACGTGCAGGCCGCCCCAGAAGGAACGCCGCTTTCCTTCTCCAGGACTTCGGAGACATCAAACCCCGAACCAGCAAGTCCCGAAAAACGACGTTACAAAATAAAGAATGCTGTTTTATTAAAGGAAGGCTGTGTTTGCTGTTCACGGGTAAAGTGATGGATGCCGGTGGAGCACGTTCGTGTTTCTGCAGCATGTCTGCAGGTGGACCAGTGAGGCAGATAAATACGGAGCCAGGAAAGCGACATACAGTCGTCCTCAAAATGACTCATCCCGTCCCTGCCGTGGCTCTGCAGGACGTCCGTCCCTGCCGTGGCTCTGCAGGACGTCCGTCCCTGTCGTGGCTCTGCAGTGACACCGTGATGACAAAATGATTTACTTCACTCGTGAGCCGCTGACCTGGAACACCAGTTTTCATTTTGACCCATCAACATGAGATTAAGCCCTCATTCATGTTTACATTTATTTCATGAGGGAAACCCCCCCTGAGATGAAACAGATGGTTTTCCAGGAGGTCCTTAGTTCCTCATTTAGGGGTTTGTGCTTCTTAATTTCGAGCCATCATGGTTTTCCTGAACCTAACCTTTCAGTTTATCAGGTTTTAGTGGCGTTTGTTTAACGATAAACAGAAAAAGGTTGAGAGGAGAGATGGGGGAGGACATGCAGCACAGGTCACCAGGTTGGGATTTGAACCTGAACCAGCGGCACAGAGGAGCCGTCACCTCCACATGGGGGCGGACATGCAGCACAGGTCACCAGGTTGGGATTTGAACCTGAACCAGCGGCACGGAGGAGCCGTCGCCTCTACATGGGGACGGACATGCAGCACAGGTCACCAGGTTGGGATTTGAACCTGAACCAGCAGCACGGAGGAGCCGTCACCTCTACATGGGGGCGGACATGCAGCACAGGTCACCAGATTGGGATTTGAACCTGAACCAGAGGCACGGAGGAGCCGTCACCTCCAGATGGGGGCGGACATGCAGCACAGGTCACCAGGTTGGGATTTGAACCTGAACCAGAGGCACGGAGGAGCCGTCACCTCTACATGGGGGCGGACATGCAGCACAGGTCACCAGGTTGGGATTTGAACCTGAACCAGCGGCACGGAGGAGCCGTCACCTCTACATGGGGGCGGACATGCAGCACAGGTCACCAGGTTGGGATTTGAACCAGCGGCACGGAGGAGCCGTCGCCTCCAGATGGGGGCGGACATGCAGCACAGGTCACCAGGTTGGGATTTGAACCTGAACCAGCGGCACGGAGGAGCAGTCACCTCTACATGGGTGTGGACATGCAGCACAGGTCACCAGGTTGGGATTTGAACCTGAACCAGCAGCACGGAGGAGCCGTCGCCTCTACATGGGGGTGGACATGTAGCACAGGTCACCAGGTTGGGATTTGAACCAGCGGCACGGAGGAGCCGTCACCTCTACATGGGGGTGGACATGCAGCACAGGTCACCAGGTTGGGATTTGAACCTGAACCAGCGGCACGGAGGAGCCGTCACCTCCAGATGGGGGCGGACATGCAGCACAGGTCACCAGGTTGGGATTTGAACCTGAACCAGCGGCACGGAGGAGCCGTCACCTCTACATGGGGGTGGACATGCAGCACAGGTCACCAAGTTGGGATTTTGAACCAGCGGCACGGAGGAGCCGTCACCTCTACATGGGTGTGGACATGCAGCACAGGTCACCAGGTTGGGATTTGAACCTGAACCAGCAGCACGGAGGAGCCGTCGCCTCTAGATGGGGGGCGGACATGTAGCACAGGTCACCAGGTTGGGATTTGAACCAGCGGCACGGAGGAGCCGTCACCTCTACATGGGTGTGGACATGCAGCACAGGTCACCAGGTTGGGATTTGAACCTGAACCAGCGGCACGGAGGAGCCGTCACCTCTACATGGGGGCGGACATGCAGCCCAGGTCACCAGGTTGGGATTTGAACCTGAACCAGCGGCACGGAGGAGCCGTCGCCTCTACATGGGGGCGGACATGCAGCACAGGTCACCCAGGTTGGGATTTGAACCTGAACCAGCGGCACGGAGGAGCCGTCACCTCTACATGGGGGGCGGACATGCAGCACAGGTCACCAGGTTGGGATTTGAACCTGAACCAGCAGCACGGAGGAGCCGTCGCCTCTACATGGGGGTGGACATGTAGCACAGGTCACCAGGTTTGGATTTGAACCTGAACCAGCGGCACGGAGGAGCCGTCGCCTCCACATGGGGGCGGACGTGCAGCACAGGTCACCAGGTTGGGATTTGAACCTGAACCAGCGGCACGGAGGAGCCGTCGCTCTACATGGGGGGCGGACATGCAGCACAGGTCACCAGGTTGGGATTTGAACCTGAACCAGCGGCACGGAGCCGTCAGGCCCTAGGTGGGGGAGGACATGCAGCACAGGTCCTCAGGTTGGGATTTGAACCAGAACCAGCGGCACGGAGGAGCCGTCACCTCCAGGTGGGGGCGGAGGTGCAGCACGGGTCACCAGGTTGGGATTTGAACCAGTGAATGCCAGCGGAGGAGCCGTCGCCTCCACACGGGGGGGACAGCAGGTTGGTACCTGAACCTGAACACTGCTGTCGCTCAGAACCAGTACATTCCAGGTTGTGGATTGAATCCGAACCAGCGGCACGGCGGAGCCCGTCTCCTGGCTGCATGGTGTGGTCACGCGACAGCTACTTGACCCCAGATGGTCGTATCCACCCCCAGATGCGGAGGACATGAGCACAGGTCATCAGGGTCCATGGCAGGATGAGCTCGCCCTCCAGATGGGGAGGTTGAAACCCAGGACACCACGAAGATTTTCAATAACCACAACCAGCGGCACGTGAGGTTCTGTTGCCTCAAGATGGGACCAGGTTGTAGCAGGTCCGTTTTGGGACGAATTGAACCCGAACTAGTTTCTGGCACGGAGCCGTTGTTCATCCCGACATGGACGGATCTGCAGAATCCCTGGTCTGGGATTTGCACCTGAAGCAGCAACAGTGCCCATTATGGGGGAGGACGAAGCAAGGTCACAAGGTTGGGATTTGAATCTTTTAAACCAGCATCCCCGATGAGTCTTGTTATATGGGGCGGAAAGTGCAGCACAGGTCACCAGGTTTGGATTTGAACCTGAAGCGCACGGACTGGGAGCCGTCGGAGTTTTCCTCTCATGGGGGACGGGTAAGCACCAGGTTGGGGCTTGATACCAGGAAACTAGCGGCATCGGAGGAGCCTCGCTCTCCAGCCGTTTAGCCTAAACCAAATCTTCAGGGAGGGGGTAAGAGACTAATTACATTCCAGTATCCTGAAGTGGATTAAAGCCCGTCATAGCCGAATTCTTTCATCAGGAGAGCCACGTAAATATCCCCTCCAGTTAATTAAAGTGAACTACTGACACCAAGTGTAACACCTACAAAAGGCTGGAACAAAGCATCCAGCTCCTCCAGACACGACCTCCCAAACCGAGTATCAAGCCAAGAAACCACAACGTTCCCCGTTTAACAACATACAGATGGGAGTTAGTCAGATGATTATCTGCTAAGCCGATTACTGGAGTTAGAGAGCAGTTTGCTGCTGACGGCGTTCTAGGGACCGGACACCGCGGTTTCATAACAGGCAGAAAGCAGTTATTAGAAAAGCCAGAATCTGCAAGGACTTTTTCAACTGATCTGAGCAAGATCAAACAGGAGAAGACAGAAGAAGAAAGGAGGATTAGGTAATAGTTTAGCCTCCGCTGGTCTTTTTAAAGTTTTTGGGGGGAAAGTGAAGTCAGATGTTACGGCCGGATGGAAGAACATGATTTTCCCTTTATGCCGGTAAACGATTGAAAGCGAACTCAGATTTTCCAGCCGTTTACCAGCAGAGTCTGATCCTGATGAGGTGGAACGGGGGTGCTGATCATTATGAGGTGGAACGGGAGATTCTCATTACCATGAGGTGGACAGGTAGATATCTCATCCGGTTAGGTGGAACGAGAGATTCTCATCACAATGCGGTGGAGCAGGGAGATTCTCATCAATATGAAGATGGAATTGGAGGAGATTCTCATCACGATGAGGTGGAATGGGAGATTCTCATCATGATGAGGTGGAACAGAGAGATTCTCATCACGATGAGGTGGAACGTGATTCTCATCATGATGAGGTGGAGCAGGAGATTCTCATCATGATGAAGTGGAACAGGAGATTCTCATCACGATGAGGTGGAACAGAAGATTCTCATCATGATGAGGTGGAGTCAGAAATTCTCATCAGGATGCAGGTGGAACAGGAGATTCTCATCATGATGAGGTGGAACGGGAATTCTCATCAAGATGAGGTGGAACGGGAGATTCTCATCACGATGAGGTGAAACGGGAGATTCTCATCAGGATGAGGTGGAACGTGAGATTCTCATCATGATGAGGTTGAAGGGGAGATTCTCATCATGAGGTGGGAGGGAGATTCTCATCATGATGAGGTGTAGCATGAGATTCTCATCATGATGAGGTGGAACGGGAGATTCTCATCACGATGAGGTGGAACGGGAGATTCTCATCAGGATGAGGTGGAACAGGAGATTATCATCGCGATGAGGTGGAACGGGAGATTCTCATGGCGATGAGGTGGAACGGGAGATTCTCACCATGATGAGGTGGAACAGGAGATTCTCATCATGATGAGGTGGAACGGGAGATTCTCATCATGATGAGGTGGGCAGGAGATTCTCATCACGATGAGGTGGAACGGGAGATTCTCATCACGATGAGGTGGACGGGGAGATTCTCATCAATGATGAGGTGGAACAGGAGATTCTCATCATGATGAGGTGGAATAGGAGATTCTCATCACGATGTTGTGGAAACGGGAGATTCTCATCATGATGAGGTGGAACAGGAGATTCTCATCATGATGTGGTGGAACGGGAGATTCTCATCATGATGAGGTGGAACGGGAGATTCTCATCATGATGAGGTGGAACGGAGATTCTATGGGTGGGGGAAAGGAGATTCTCATGTGATGAGGTGGAACGGGAGATTCTCATCGATGAGGTGGAACAGGAGATTCTCATTCGATGAGGTGGAATGGGGAGATTCTCATCAAGATGAGGGTGGAACAGGAGATTCTCATCATGATGAGGTGGAAACGGGAGATTCTCATCATGATGAGGTGGAACGGGAGATTCTCATCAAGATGAGGGGTGGAACGGAGATGGTGAGATTCTCATCAGGATGAGGTGGAACGGGAGATTCTCGTCGGGATGAGGGGGAACAGGAGATTCTCATTGTTATGAGGTGAACGGGAGATTCACATTATTATGAGGTGGAACGGGAGATTCTCATCAAGATGAGGTGGAACAGGAGATTCTCATCACCATGAGGTGGAACAGGGATTCTCTCAAGATGAGGTGGAACGAGATTCTCATCGCGATGAGGATGGAACGGGAGATTCTCATCAAGATGAGGTGGAGCGGGAGATTCTCATCACGATGAGGTGGAGAGGGAATTTCATCGGGATGAGGGTGGAACGAGGAGATTCTCATCATGATGAGGTGGAACCGGAGATTCTCATCGTGATGAGGTGGAACGGGAGATTCTCATCGTGATGAGGTTGAATCCGGAGATTCTCATCAAGATGAGGTGGAACGGGGAGATCTCATCATGATGAGTGTGGAACAGGAGATTCTCATCAAGATGAGGTGGAACGGGAGAGATTCTCATCACGATGAGGTGGAATGGGAGATTCTCATCAAGATGAGGTGGAACGAGAGAGATTCTCATCGGATGAGGTGGAGAAGGGGGTCTCATCGGATGGTGGGGGGATTCTATAAGATGGGGGGGAGAGAGATTCTCATCGGGATGAGGTGGAACGGGAGATTCTCTCGCGATGAGGTGGGGTGGGGGATTCTCATGGATGGGTGGAACGGGGATTCTCATCAGATGAGGTGGAACGGGAGATTCTATGGTGATGAGGTAGGAGGGGGATTCTCATGTGATGAGGGTGGAACAGGAGCGATTCTCTTCGATGAGGTGGAACGGGAGATTCTCATCAAGTGATGAGGTGGAACGGGAGATTCTCATCATGATGAAGTGGGAACGGGAGATTCTCATCATGATGAGGTGGAACAGGGATTCTCATGTGATGAGGTGGAACGGGGATTCTCATGTGATGAGGTGGAACGGGGGATTCTCATTAGATGAGGTGGGCAGGGATTCTCATTAGATGGGTGGGCTGAAGATTCTCATCTAGTGAGGTGGAACGGGATTCTCATCATGATGAGGTGGAACGGGGGTTCTCATCACGATGAGGTGGGCGGGTTCTCATCAGATGGGTGGGTTCTATCTGCTGTGTGGTTCCTTCGTGTTTATATGTGTAAAGTCTCTGAGGAACTTTTCCACCTGGTTGGATCTTTGACACCAGGAACTGAGACGGGTTTCTGACCGGCTTTACTCAAATAGTCATAAAAGCTAAAGATGCCCGGTTTTGGTTTCAGGATGTTGAATGTGTGCTTGGTGGTTTCTAGAGGAATGCAGCGTTTCAGAGAGCAGAAACAGCTGCAGCGTCCCCTCGTCAGACTGGAGTTTAACATCTAAACCAGTTAAAGGTACTGGGATGATTTACAGCAGCGTCCACAGACTGCCGGCTAAAGCAGGTCTCACCACGCCGAGTCCGTAAGCCAGGTTCAGTGAAGATGTTTGAACACTTCACCTGAATATAGATTAACGGAGGGGAAAGGCCGCGCGCTACTGTTCTCACACATGAAGAAAAACCGCCGCCGAACACACCGAAGAAACTTTAACGAGCTGTAAAACGACCCGTTTATTTTCTGAGCTGGAGCGAACTTGTTTCCATCTTCTTTTCCAGTGAATAATCGTGTCTCTTCGCACCATAAGGCTCATAACAGGGAGGAAATGGTCGGGCTGACGTTCAGAGAAAACACAGATTTATTTATTGGGTCCTGAAGACAGCGTGAGGACAGGGGCTGAGACGCCGTCCAAACACGAACTGCAAGCTGATGAGAGGCTGGACTTCAGCAGACACATAAACAACACTAAACACTCTCATTTGTTAAGATCTAAATAAATAAGAAGCAGAAACATGAACTTCCCACCACTGAAGAAGTGCAATCCAGGAACTCCCGGCATCTCACGTTTGCTCTCTGGAGCTTTAAGGACTAAAACTGTGTTTATAAACCATCAGGATGTCTGGACTCATTCTTATCAAAGGGGAATATTACAGACAATATACAGATATTACTTTCTCGTTTTGTGTTGGTAGACCAGAGCTGGAGATGGTTCTTTCTACATTATCTGCAGAAGTCGATGATTTAAACCCTGACCGACGGTAACGGAGGCTTTGAATGAGCACAGAGGAGCCGGCGGACGAACGAGTCATTCATCAGCTACGATCTGAGCGTGGAAAACAGGCAGAAAAGGGGTTGAGGAATTCTCAGCTCCCCATCTTCATTCCCTCCACCAAGTTTTACATCACGCTGCAGTTCACTTGACCTCAGAACGTGGGACGTTTAAGCCCCCACATCTTCATCTCCACCAAGTTTTACATCACGCTGCATTCACTGGACCTCAGAATGTGGGACGGAACCCCCACATCAGTACTGAACGGACGTTTAAGCCCCCACATCTTCATCTCCACCAAGTTTACTCCGCTGCATTCACTGGACCTAGAACGTGGACGTTTAAGCCCCCACATCTTCATCTCCACCAAGTTTTTACATCATGCTGCATTCACTGGACCTCAGGAACGTGGGACTTTAAGCCCCCACATCTTCATCTCCACCAAGTTTTACATCGCGCTGCATTCACTGGACTCCAGCAGGGGGACGTTTAAGCCCCCACATCTTCATTCCACCAAGTTTTACATCACGCTGCATTCACTGGACCTCAGAACGTGGGACGTTTAAAACCCCCACATCTTCATCTCCACCAAGTCGAGCATCACGCTGCATTCACTGGACCTCAGAACGTGGGACGTTTAAGCCTCACATCTTTCATCTCCACCAAGTTTTACATCACGCTGCATTCACTGGACCCTCAGAACGTGGACGTTTTTAAACCCCTCACATCTTCATCTCCACCAAGTTTTACATCACGCTGCATTCACTGGACCTCAGAACGGACGTTTAAACCCCACATCTTCATCTCCACCAAGTTTTACATCACGCTGCATTCACTGGACCTCAGAACGTGGGACGGCGGCTCTACATCTTCATCTCCCCACATCTTCATCTCCACCAAGTTTTACATCAGCTGCATTCACTGGAGCTCAGAACGTGGGACGTTTCAACCCCCACATCTTCATCTCCACCAAGTTTTACATCACGCTGCATTCACTGGACCTCAGAACGGGACGTTTAAACCCCCAC
Organism: Atherinomorus stipes; assembly: GCA_023101725.1. Taxonomy (NCBI): domain Eukaryota; kingdom Metazoa; phylum Chordata; class Actinopteri; order Atheriniformes; family Atherinidae; genus Atherinomorus; species Atherinomorus stipes. The sequence continues at coordinate 31,048 of JALJCO010008680.1, forward strand.
ATCTTCATCTCCACCAAGTTTTACATCACGCTGCATTCACTGGACCCTCAGAATGTGGGATGCTTTTTGGCCTCACATCTTCATCTCCACGCAAGTTTTACATCACGCTGCATTCACTCAATCTCTCAGAACGTGGGGATTCGTTTAAACTCAGCTGATATTCCAGAGGGGCGAGGAACGAACGCTTGCAGAGACGAACCCGGCAGGAACATCTTCCCAAAGACTCGAACCTGGTTTCAGTTATTAAATTAAATTAAAATGATGTCACTTCATCCGTTTTGATTAAATTTTATAATTTCATAGAAAAAAATTAATTAAAATAATACAGTTTCTCGTGCTTCATACACTTTGATTTATTTGTTCATTTTATGTTTTAATATAATTTGGTTTAAATTCAATCCTTAACACAAAATTTCATTGTAGTTAAATAATTTAAATCATTCAGATTATTATTATTATTAATACTAATAAGTCCAGTTTATTATGAACAATCATATTTCTGTCATAATCTTCATTAACTTCATTCTTCATTTCTAATGTGTTTTTTAAAATTTAATTTAGTTCTTAAATTTTCAATGTGTTTTTCATTGATTTAATTTAATTCAGTATAATCTGATTTAATTTAATCATTCCAGTTGTGGTCTTGCAGTCGTCCTCAGTTCTGGTCCTGGGGGCCGCTGTCCTGCAGCAAATGCTTCATAACTACCTGCAGGACTGAGTTCCTGTATTATTAACTGTTTACAGAACATTGATTGGAAAAGAAATTTGTAATAAAATTATTTACTACCATGTTTACTAACGTTAGTACATGTCTTTACACTGTATGTAAGTAAAAAACATAAATAAAAAACTTTAAAATGGTTTGTAAGTGATGCAAATACTGTAAAAAGATGAATCCACCTTAACTGTATGACAACACTATTATTAAACACATTGTAGAAAACATTAATAAATGTGTTTATAAAGTATCTACTAATGAGAACTGTCAGAAAAATACTTCATAAATAATTTTTGCGAGCTCATAACTAATGTGCTTATTAATGATAAATATAACATCTACAACTGTGCTTATAAACCTCGTAATAATGAGTATTTCTGTCAGAAACATGCTTTATAAACGATGAATTAATGATTTGCTAACTCATAACTAACTGATGAATATAACATCTACAACAGGAACATCTATAAATGATTAATTCAGTATTTATTAATACTAATAAATGCTAAATATTGTGCACTTATTATAAAGAGTTACTGGAAAAGTACAGATTTGATGTAAAAGTTTTAGCTATCACCTTTAAACTTTTAACGCAGACGCTCAAAGACAGCTGGGTTTTCTTATTCTGACAAACTCTCATTGTTCTCCGTGTTTTCTTTTTCTTTTCTCTCTTCAGAATGAAATCTAATAAACATCCTGCATTGTCTCGCACAGCATTCCTGATTGAATCAGCCGTTTTTAGCTTTCTCCTGCGTTGGCACCCTGAGCTGTTTGTCTGTACGCAGCCTGGTTTAGATTCGGCTTTGTACGTCAGGATGAGGTCAGGACGAGTGCGGTGCATGCAGCCTGCAGCGGCGGTTTTAGAGGGGGGCTGGAAAACTCTGGCTGGCCTCCGCGTTCAGCTGCAGGCCTTTCTGCGTTTCCATGACTATTTACTCAGCGCAGTTGTTTTGCTTTAATGATGCCGAGAGAACAAGAGGCATGAAGCGAAACAGGATCTGAATCTCTTTAAGGACGGACAGCGAGTCCAGGCGCTCGGATACGGCCGCGGCTTCGAAGTGGATGATTCTGCAGCGAGTCCAGGCGCCGGATACGGCCGCGGCTTCGCAGTGGATGATTCTGCAGCGAGTCCAGGCGCTCGGATACGGCCGCGGCTTCGAAGTGGATGATTCTGCAGCGAGTCCAGGCGCTCGGATACGGCCGCGGCTTCGAAGTGGATGATTCTGCAGCGAGTCCAGGCGCTCGGATACGGCCGCGGCTTCGAAGTGGATGATTCTGCAGCGAGTCCAGGCGCTCGGATACGGCCGCGGCTTCGAAGTGGATGATTCTGCAGCGAGTCCAGGCGCTCGGATACGGCCGCGGCTTCGAAGTGGATGATTCTGCAGCGAGTCCAGGCGCTCGGATACGGCCGCGGCTTCGAAGTGGATGATTCTGCAGCGAGTCCAGGCGCTCGGATACGGCCGCGGCTTCGAAGTGGATGATTCTGCAGCGAGTCCAGGCGCTCGGATACGGCCGCGGCTTCGAAGTGGATGATTCTGCAGCGAGTCCAGGCGCTCGGATACGGCCGCGGCTTCGAAGTGGATGATTCTGCAGCGAGTCCAGGCGCTCGGATACGGCCGCGGCTTCGAAGTGGATGATTCTGCAGCGAGTCCAGGCGCTCGGATACGGCCGCGGCTTCGAAG
>JALJCO010008681.1:0-70000 GCA_023101725.1 Atherinomorus stipes
CCTCCAGGGGGGAATCTCATACCCCCTGGTCTCCTCTCCCACGACCCCCCCCCCCCGCTCTACCTCACACACACACACGTAGGGTTTTGGGGAGGGTGCGTGTCAAGCGGGCGTGGTGAGGGAGGGCACCAAAGTGCCTTTGCTTGCCACGTCTAGAGGCAGCCTGCTCCCCAGTTTTAACCACACTTAGACACCTAAACACATAAAATAACAACAGCTCACAACCACTTCTGAGGGGGCGGGCCATATAGTGTGTGGAAGGAGGGAGGGGCCGGTTGGGGGGTCATGCCCCCTACGCGACCCCACTCCCGGCATGACTTGGCACTGCCCCTTAGTTTTAACTGCAAACAACACACATCTTACACACACAGTCATGAGCGGGGGGTGGGGGGGGACAGGGTCCTTTCATACCCCGGTCTCCGGGCGCTACTGGGGGAGGGGGACAGTGGCTACTTCACGCGCCAGTGGTTAAGGCTGGCTGCATTGCGGGGGACCCGCTGGCCTGGGGATGCCTGGCCTGCTGCGTCCGGGGGTGGGGGATGGGGGTGGTGGTGGGGGGGGAACGTGTGCTGGGGGCTTGGAGCCGCGGCTCCTTCCCCGGCCCGAGTTGCCACTCAGGAGTGCACGAGGGCATGGGCAAGAGAGAGGTGGGTATGTAAGAATAATGAATGAGAGTGTGAAAGAGGAAATGTGGGAGGGAGGAACTTGGGCTGGAAGAGGGAGGAGATGTGGGTAAGTGGTTGGAGGAAAGGGGGGATGGAGGGAAGGAGGGTATGCTCGTGAGTGTCTAGTAGGGATGGTCATGAGGGGCTAGAAGGAAGGGAAGGGCGGGAGTGTGATAGGTCAGAGGGATGGGGCGGGGCTGGAGCCATGTAAGGGGGGGACTGTATGGGGTATTGGGGGTATAGGGAGGTGGGGTGGGGCGTATGTGTGGGGGTGGGGAGGGGTTGGTGCAGTTATGTGGGGGGAGTGCATGTGTGTGTTAGAGGGTATGAGGAGGTGGGGGTAGGTGTGGGACGGTAGAGGGAGGAGAGTGTTGGGGGTGGAGAGAGAGGAGTGAGTGTGGGTATGTAAGGTCGGAGAGCGGAGTGGGTGGGTGTATGTGTGTGTGGGGGGGGGGTACACGGAGGTGTTGGGTAGGGCTGGGCGGTGTGGGCGGAGGTTCGTGTCTCGGTATTCGTGCCGGGCATCTTGGTGTCGGTGTGGTGCGGTGTGGCTGCGGGTTGGTTGGGGGCCGGGCGCTTTGGTGGGGGTGTGGGGTTTTGTTTGTGGCTTCCGGGCTTTTTGTGCGGGGCGGGCGCAGGGGGATCTGTATCCTGTATGTGGTTGCTCTTGCGGTATTGATGTCTTGGGTGCCTGTGTGTCTCGATGTGGGGGCGGTGACTGCATATCTTTCAGCCCTAGTGTTGGGGTAGGTGTGTGGGGAGTGTGTGTGCGAGCGTGGTGGCGGGGTAGGGGTGGTAGAGGTGGTGGCGCCCTGGTGTCAGGTGTATGGGGCAGGGACTTTGGGGTGGGGGCTGGCCTGCCCTGGGGGGCGTCGTCTGGGGGTCCGGTCCTCCTGGGTTTCGGTTGGGCCGCCCGGGTCGGGGGGGGGTGGCTGCTCCTGGGCGCTTGGGCCCTGGGCCCGGCGCTGTCTCCGCTCCGGGGGACGCCCGGCGCCCGGTGGGGTCGGCAGCTGCTGGTCTTGGTCCGCTGGGGCCTGGGCCTCCAGACTGCAGGGGGCTCCGGCTGGGGCCGCCTTGCCGCCCTTCGGGGGATGCATGTCCGCTCTTTGGGGGGGGGGGGTAGCTGGGATCTGGGCCTCTGGGTGGCTGCTGGGGCCTGGGTCGTGAGCCTTGCGGGCTTCCCTCCTCCTTGCGGAGACGAGGCTGCATCTGCATGACTGTATCACCACGGAGCACCTTTATTATGCATGTTGACACTGTGACACTGACTAGGTTGTACCCTCTTCTCTCTGCGTAGTTGCTGCGTGACTAGGTTGTGCGTGTTCTGCTATTGCTGATCTGAGGATATTTAAGCCACCTGCAGGTCCCTAACCCTGTAGGGGATTGCTTGTTTGTTTTCCAACAGAGACCTTGGTTGTTTAGGGATCGCGGTACAGATGTACCAGTGAACTGTGTAAGTGGATTCATGTTTTCTCTCCCCTCTCTCTTCCTCTTCCTTTACTCCTTTCTCCCCGTTTCACTTTCTATCATTACCTCTGTTAACTTTCATTTCTCCCTTGTCAGGCCCAGCAGTATGAAATGGAATGGTGTAATAGACAACAAGTCTAAATAAAAAATAAAATGAATCAAACAAGATATAAAGATGAGTTTATAGTAGTTTTTACTGTATGAGTGCATAGTATTCTGTTACCAGTATGTACTAGTTATAGGCTTTTCAAATGGCGTTTCATAAACGACGTGGAACTGTGAGCCAGCTTTGTAAATATGAAAGTTAACAGAAAAAATGATAGAATATCATCAGCATAGCAATGATAAGATATGTTATATATCTACAAATATCTGACATAAAGGGAAGTAAATAGAGGGAAAACAGAAGGGGACCCAGGATTGAGCCTTGAGGGACCCCACAGACAAGCCCCAGAAGAGGTGGGAGGTAAATTGGGTTTGAAGCTGAGCCACAAAATGATCTGTGTGTGTTAAGTATGACTGGAAGCAGTTTAGCACAGTACCCTTGAGGCCCACCTAGTGATCAAAGGCGAGAGATCAGAATATGATGGAACCACATAAATATATCAACTCAAACACACTGGAAGTCTCTCTCATATAGGAAGAGTCACCACTAATAGAATGATGGTTTAACTCAAAATAAAATACCTTTTCTCCATGATACCTGTAGACAGTCTCCGGTCAGGCAATAAATAAGGCAGCTTTGAGGTCTTCATCAGATCCAAAGCTGAAGCCATATGTTCACAGCCAGTAGTGAGAAACGCACTTAAGTTTCACTCTTAAGGAGCTGTCAGGAGGACTGCTTACCTGCGGAAATAGAGGCCTTGGCTGCTGGAAAGCCCATCTTGCCAAACAGTCCCCTTTGCAACTCTTGCACCAGGTCAGGGGTCAGGGTTGATCAGGGTCAGGGGCATATTCAGAAACATGGAAAGTCGGAGCCCTGTTCATCCAGCGGTGTTAGATTCTCAACATCGAAGTGCCAAATTACTCATAAGGGAATCTGATGAGCACCTGCTCCATCCAGGCCCGGACAGGGTGTTTTCAGTGATGAGTCCTACGCAGAAGACAGGCCATCAAAAAACATCAGAGGACCTGCTGGGAATGCCAGAGATGGAGGGGGGGGGGGGGGGGGGGGGGGGCCTGTGGTCCCGGTCATGGCTGACTTACCACCAGCTTAACTTATGCTTTATCACCTTCCCTTTTATTCCACTGGCATTGACGGCTTCGGGCCATTTACAGTCAAACTGGGTCATCAAAGCGAGAAATGACGGGGAGTCATTTTCATATGCCTCACCACTCATTGCATTCACCTGGATCTCCTTCATAGTGTGAATAATGATGTATTCTTGCTGGCTTTATGAAGGTTCATTGCCAGATGAGGGACGTCATCTGAGATCCTGATCCCAAGGAACAAATTTCCATGGGGCAGACAGAAAGATTAGAGTCTTATGCAGCAATGGAGACCGATTTACAGGCAAGACTAGCAGACCACCAGATCACATTCAGGATTAATCCTCCAAATGCTCCTTATTTTGGTGTTTTGTGGGAGCGTGAGATCAGGTCAGTCAAGAATGCTCTACAAGTGGTCTTTGGGAGTCAGTCGTTAACAGAGGATGTCTTGCATGCACACAGTTCTGGTGGAGCCATTAGGCCGTCTGTCTTCAGACATCTCAGACCCGGTGACACCCAACGTGCTCCGCATGGGGTGGTTGGATGCTGCACTGCCTCAAGTCACGAACATACCTGATGCGCTAAGCAGATGCTGCTGGCCTGGCATCACTGCCAGAACCACTGCAGACCACCTCTGATCCCATTTCACACGGCGCTATCTCCCTGCCCTGCAAGACCCCTGACCTCCCTACGAAACCCAGCGCCCCAGCTTCCCTACGAGACCCAGCGCCCTGGCCTCCTCTAACCATAATTATGGTAACTCCAAATAGTTTTGATCTGGACTTTAAAATTTTTAACTTTTTTCTGTCAAGAGTGTTTTTTTATCTCTACGTTTCAGCCATTTATGGAAAATTAGCCTGTTATCAAGTTTAGAAACGTGACTTGATGTCATATCTCCCCCGACATTTCCCGGCCTCCCAGGGCTGCGACGTTCCAGTTCAGATAAAACAAGCTTATCAGTGTTTTCTTGTTTACACCAGTTTTATTTTTACTTCCTTCCTCTTGTCTATAAAATAATAATTAAAGAAACAAGTCGGAGTAACAGAAGAGATGAAAGATAAGATGATGAGAACAAAGTTCAGCAGCTCCTCTAAAAGCCATGCACACAGTTCTTTCCATAAAACCTTAAAGCTTCACTGCGCAGAGGAAGATTTAAGGAGAAGATTAAAAGTAAACTTTGGATAAAAGACTTGAAATAAAACCAGTAAAAGTTAAAACAGAATTAGATTTTTTTTTAAGAAAAAAAAAAGAAGCAGAAATCAAAGGAGGAAGGTTCGATTCCAGCAGACCTGAGTCTGAACGCGCCTGCATGTTTAGTTTCCACTTGGGGACCAGGAAGTAGACCTGAGCTTGATGACCTGACAGACCTGGTTGGTTTTAACGAACTGGGAGGTCCTGGATGGGTTTTGAGTTCCCTATCATTCCCAGATATTTGCATCCATTGACAGAATGAGTGCAGCCTCCTTCGTGCCTCTGAGGGAAGAAATGAAACTTCCAGCGGAGCACAGTAACAAACGGTGATCGGGTTTATTATAAAATGAATTATTCTGTATATTTTTATTGGATACTCGGTAAGTTTGTCTTCACTACCATCAGCACCTGTCCATCAGGACAACACCAACCACGGCCTGTTTGGGTGGAGGAAAAGGGGCAAATACATCCTGGCTGTAAGAGGAGAATTACATGTGTTGTCTGCCTGTGCTTCATGTAGATCCATCAGGATTGGTGACGGGAACGTGTCTGGAAAGGACGGACACTGAGATCTGTGCTGTGATTGCAGCCACTTTCTAAGAACAGATGTAGCCACTGTGGGAGTGGTTGCATCTTCGTCAGAACGGCTGCAGACTGGCTGCTCCCGCTTTGAGAATGATGGATACACATCGCTGCATCTTTAAGAACGGTTCATGGACTGTTCCCATCCACTCTCAGAACAGTTGCATGCTGCCTTCTATGATTTCAGAGTGATAGATGCACGTCTTTCAGAATGGATTTTAAACATGCTACCGGGTTCTGATTTTTCCCCTCACGGTCACTTTTAAGCAGTCAAGACAGTCGTTAATGCAGTCGTGAGACATGAAAGTCATGACAGATCCTGAGCTGATTTCTGCAGCTATACTTCTACCAAAATTCAGAGAATCCTGGACCAGTGAGGAGGGCGTCATACAAGCTGGTAAATATACTTACCAATGCTAATGTGAACCAACAGACGTCTACATGTGTTTACGTCATACAAGTTTCAAGAGGTTTTCATGCCAATAATGATAACCTGCATCCTGGAAGCCTATGCAATGAAGGTTAAATGGATCTGTTGCATTCCTTTCCCAATATCGAGATCACAGCTCTACTTCAAGAACCTTGAGAACCAACTCTTGTTCAAGCGCAACAGTTGCTTCATTGAATGATTTTTGTGGGACAAAATATGCAATAACGCATATTTTCATGTAAGAATGTTTATGGAGATGGACACACATCCAATAGATGTTCAGGTACTTTGTTATATTTCATTTTAGTGCATTTTATGCCACTTAAAAGTCATTTGATTGGCCTTGTTGCCACACACACAAATGCACTCACTTACACTATATTGTCAAAAGCATCGTCTCACCTGCTTCGACTCACATCTGAGCGTCAGTATCATCCATTCCTGATCCGTCGGGTTCAGGTTGACGTTGGTCCACCTTTGCAGCTAGAACAGCTTCATCTTCTGGGAAGGCTGTCCACAAGGTTTAGGAGTGTTTCTGGGAATCTTTGACCATCTTCCAGAAGCACATTTGTGAGGTCACACTGATGTTGGACCAGAAGGCCTGGCTCTCAGTCTCCGCTCTGATTCATCCCAAAGCTGTTCTATGGGGTTGAGGTCAGGACTCTGTGCAGGCCAGTCCAGTTCCTCCACACCAGACTCTGCATCCAGGTCGTCATGGACCTGCTTTGTGCACTGGTGCACAGTCATGTTGGAAGAGGAAGGGGGCCAGCTCCAAACTGGTCCCACCAGCGCTGCCCCTACCCAAAGTGAGGCTCCAGGTTAAGGGTCCAGATGATCCACCTTTGACAGCCGTGGGAGCAGATGAAAGGGATCAGTTTACCAGAAATCTATATATGATTTTCCTAAATAAACTGCAGCCATTTAAAAGTTTTTTTTTTTCAAATTGACAATCACAGAGGCATTTCAGTTTATGGGAAGTAATACCACTTCTGAAGCATATTTTACCTTAATCCACTTGAAAATTATTCAAAGTAATGGACATCCATTGAAATGACAGTTTACTTAGGACTGAACATATAAATCATATTGATTGGACGTCAAGCGGCACACACATAAAGCAGAAACATCCCTGACAATCGTTACAACTCATCTCTGCACCAGTAACTACTCAGTTAAATAAAAAATTTGATGATAAAAAAAATAATGTGGACCTGGAGTCCGGTCAGGACTTTATAAACCAGACGTGTCCATGAAAATTTGAAACCTATCAAAACTCTGGATGCATTTGATATAAAATCACATTTTCTATCTGTCAACTTTATTGTGACTTTGGTCAATGTCAGCTTTAGCTTTCAAGGCCAATGGCCCACCAAAGTGCTTTACCGAATAAAAGTTAACAATGAATAAAAAGCAACAATGAAAAAGTGTAAAAATAAAACAGATAAAGGATGAAATAAAAGTATAAAAGTGACAGAAAGGCAGCAGGTCCCACAGCCTGGAGCCACAACTGCAAAGGCTGGATCTCCTCTGGTTCTGGATGGAGGGGCATCTAGGACCATCTGGTCGGCTGACCTAAGTGTTGTCGGGGCTGATGCACCTTAACAAGGTCAGCTAAATCTTCTGTGGCCAGTTCATTCAGACTCAAAAACATACAAACTCATTCATTCATTCATTTTCGGTTCCACTTTTCCAGTTCAGGGTGGTGGGGGTTGCTGGAGTCTACCCCAGCTCTCCCAGTCTGTTGCAAGGCATATAAAACATCTCAAAATCAATCCTGAACCGAACCAGAAGCCTAACCTACTTTTATTTCAGTGGCTTGGTGAGTCTGGATTTTACCTCAAGACCAAGTCCATGTTCTCCTCTGACAGACCAGCAGAGGGCGCCATAGCACATGGAACAGTGGAGGAGAACCCTGGAGAGGTGGAACGTTCCAACACCTCACTGGGTTTGATTCTCGGTATGACGTGTGAAGGAAGCAGAAAATGAATTTTTTCAAGCTTCCACCTCGTTCAGACCTGAAACTCATGAAGAGCTGCAGGTAATGGCACAGCCACGGGGGTGCAAGGGGCTGCCGGGGGTGCTGGGGGTGCAAGGGGCTCCCAGGGGGTGCCAGGGTGAGTCAGGGGGTGTCAGGGTGTTCCCAGGGGTATTAGGGTGTGGCATAAGGTGCCAAGGGTGCTGTGAGACCCAGGTTGAGCCTGGGGTGTTCCAGGGGATGCTGGGGGGTCGCAGAGGATGCCAGTGCATGCTGGGGGTGCAAGGGTGCACCAGGAATTCCAAGGGGGTACTAAGGGCTGCTGGGGGGATGCTAGAAGGTGCCAGTGGGTACTGAGGGTGCAACAGGGTGTCAGGGAGTGTAAGGGTGAGCCAGGGGATACCAGGGGGTGCCAGCAGGTGCCGGGGGTGCAAGGGGGTGTCAGGGGTGTTCTAGGTGGTATCAAGGGGTGCCAGGAGCTGCCATGGGGTGCAAGGGGGTGCCAGGGTGAGATGGGGGTGTTCCACGAGGTGCCAGGGTATGCCAGAGATGTTCTAGGGCAGTGGTTCCCAAACTAGGGGGTGGGCCCCCCTGGGGGGGGGGGGGGGGGGGGTTCAGGGCTATGTCGGAGGGGCCCAGCCAGGCCTATAGTTTTTGTACTTTTAACAAAAAATGGGCATATTCTTTAAAGTACTAATGAACAAATGATGACGACTCAAAAGGTCCCCCCCCCCCCCCAATCCCAAATGCAGTGCATTTTTTCATGCGTCTCATGGTAAATGTTTGGGTGCACCACTACGGTGGTGGGATGGGGGGGCTTGACATTATCATTTCCGATGAAAAGGGGGCCTTGCAAAAAAAGTTTGGGAACCACTATTCTAGGGGGTGCCAGGGTGAACCGGGGGTGTTCCAGGGGGTGCCAGGGTGAGCTGGGGGGGTTCTGATGCCTCCCTTAGAGGCAGCTGGCAACCTACTGACCTGACTGTGGGTCAGACTCGCCCAGCCAGCATTTGCTACCTGCTACATGGTCCCTGTTCCTGACAGACAGCCGGTCGACCCCCAGCTGCCTGCATCAGGAGCGTTTGACCTGCTGGATGCTTTCTGCACGCCGAGCAGGCGTCAGGGACTTGGTTTGGAGGCCTCTGAGCTGACTGTTTGGGAAACTCATCAAAGGGGAAGTGGACGGGGGGACATCATGAACTGTTTACCGGCTTTCTGGTAACACCGCCTGTTCCACGCTGTCCCGCCTGTTCCACGCCGTCCCGCCTGTTCCACGCTGTCCCGCCTGTTCCACGCTGTCCCGCCTGTTCCATGCTGTCCTGCCTGTTCCATGCTGTCCCACCTGTTCCACGCTGTCCTGCCTGTTCCATGCTGTCCCACCTGTTCCACGCCGTCCCGCCTGTTCCACGCTGTCCCGCCTGTTCCACGCCGTCCCGCCTGTTCCACGCCGTTCCGCTTGTTCCACGCCGTCCCGCCTGTTCCACGCCGTTCCGCTTGTTCCACGCCGTTCCGCCTGTTCCACGCTGTCCCGCCTGTTCCACGCTGTTCCGCTTGTTCCACGCTGTCCCGCCTGTTCCACGCTGTCCCGCCTGTTCCACTCGTCCCGCCTGGGAAAAATGCCGCCTGTTCCAGGGGGCGCGTCTGTCCCGCCTGTTCCACCCCGTCCCGCCTGTTCCACGCCGTCCGCCTGTTCCACGCCGTTCCGGGGGGGGGTGCTTTTGGGGGGGGGGGCTGTTCCACACTGTCGGGCAGCCCCGCCTGTTCCACGCTGTTCCGCTTGTTCCACGCTGTCCCGCCTGTTCCACGCTGTCCCGCCTGTTCCACGCCGTCCCGCCTGTTCCACGCCGTCCCGCCTGTTCCACGCCGTCCCGCCTGTTCCACGCCGTTCCGCTTGTTCCACGCCGTTCCGCCTGTTCCACGCTGTCCCGCCTGTTCCACGCTGTTCCGCTTGTTCCACGCTGTCCCGCCTGTTCCACGCCGTCCCGCCTGTTCCACGCCGTCCCGCCTGTTCCACGCCGTCCCGCCTGTTCCGCACCGTCCCGCTTGTCCCGCCTGTTCCACGCTGTCCCGCCTGTTCCACGCCGTCCCGCCTGTGCCGCCTGTTCCACGCCGTCCCGCCTGTGCCGCCTGTTCCACGCCGTCCCGCCTGTTCCACGCCGTCCCGCCTGTCCCACGCCGTCCCGCCTGTTCCACGCCGTCCCGCCTGTTCCACGCCGTCCCGCTTGTCCCGCCTGTCCACGCTGTCCCGCCTGTGCCCGCCGTCCACGCCGTCCCGCCTGTGCCGCCTGTTCCACGTCCCCGCGTCCCGCCTGTTCCACGCCGTCCCGCCTGTTCCACGCCGTCCCGCCTGTCCCACGCCGTCCCGCCTGTTCCACGCCGTCCCGCCTGTTCCACGCTGTCCTGCCTGTGCCGCCTGTTCCACGCCGTCCCGCCTGTTCCACGCTGTCCCGCCTGTTCCACGCTGTCCTGCCTGTCCCACCTGTTCCACGCTGTCCCGCCTGTTCCACGCTGTCCTGCCTGTCCCACTTGTTCCACGCTGTCCCGCCTGTTCCACGCTGTCCCGCCTGTTCCACGCTGTCCTGCCTGTGCCGCCTGTTCCACGCCGTCCCGCCTGTTCCACGCCGTCCCGCCTGTTCCACGCTGTCCTGCCTGTGCCGCCTGTTCCACACTGTCCCGCCTGTTCCACGCCGTCCCGCCTGTTCCACGCCGTCCCGCCTGTCCCGCTTGTTCCACGCTGTCCCGCCTGTTCCACGCTGTCCCGCCTGTCCCGCCTGTTCCACGCTGTCCCGCCTGTTCCACGCTGTCCCGCCTGTTCCACGCTGTCCCGCCTGCTCCACGCTGTCCCGCCTGTTCCACGCTGTCCCGCCTGTTCCACGCCGTCCCGCCTGTTCCACGCTGTCCCGTCTGTTCCACGCTGTCCCACGCTGTCCCGCCTGCTCCACGCTGTCCTGTGGAGCCTGTTTTCAGCTGTAAACAGGATTAAAACCACCAGCAGAGCCATGATGTTCACAGAGAAACTGGACAGCATCTCCTGCTCATCTTTCATAAACAGCTCGTGGGGAAACTGGACTCTGATGACATCATAGGTAGTTCCAGGCCGAGCCGCCATCCTGCCCTTTACTGGGAGCTGCAGCGCAGACAGGTAAGCAGCAACATGGTGTCCTGTACTCTGAAGTGCTCCGATGGTTAAATAGCTGTTGATGGTGGGTAATGTGGATACTTCATGGCTCTGAGAGTGTACAAGTACACGCAGGAGTGTAATGTTTCACTATGTCCTTCTCACTGGACGCCGTGTCTGTTTTCACGGTGGTTTTTGTTTGAGAACACAAAGTGTGTTTTTCCCGTTACTTAATCAATGATTTATTTCAGAGCATGTACAGGTAAATATTTACACCTGCTTGGAAATACTGTTGAACAGTACTGATAACACACAGTACTAATAACACACAGTACTAATAACACAGTATTAAAGATCAGTACTGATTACAGTACTGATAGGTGATTACAGATAAGTGATTATTAATAGGTGATTTCTGATAGGTATTATTGATATGTGACGTGATTCGTGAGTATTGACAGGTGATTTCTGATAGGTGATTATTGATGGTAAGGTAAGTTTATTTTTATAGCACATTTCATGTACAGCAATGCAGCGCTGCACAACAGAACAGAGGACATTTAAAGGAAAAGAACAAAATAGCAGAGTCATTATTTGAATTAAAAACAAAAGAGAGAACTTAGGGGCTGTGCAGATTTCAACTTCTGACTGATAACCGATCGATAACTGATGAATCACTGATGATAACTGTCGATAACCCGGCTGGGAACAGGTGGGTCTTTACCTGGATGGAAATGAACTGTTTCAGCTGATCTGAGACGTTCTGGGAGTTTGTTCCAGACATGTGGAGCAAAGAACCCGAACGCAGCTTCTCCAGGTCTGGTTCTGACTCTGGAACCGATAAAGTAGTTATCGATAGGTGGTTCTGTGACGGTAACCAGCAGATGCTGAGTTAACCAGATCAATAACTTCCTGGGAAACCAAACGGGAGAAGTTTGATAAGTTTCCGGCAGAAACATCTGGTCGCACCAGTTCCTGCTGCACAAAATGTTCAGACGCTCATTTGGAGCCTGACGGCACACGTCTGCAGGGGCCCTGAGGAGGAGGAGGAGGGACCGGACCTTCATCGCTTCACGTGTTCCAGCCGCACGATAAAGTAGAAGCAGATGGGAGGAAGAGGAGGAGGAAGAGGAAGAGGAAGAGGAGCAGAGCTGAACCTGGTTTCTCCTTCAGGATGAAGATCCATGACGGAGCCTCTGGACCAACCTGCTGCTGGACCAGAACTTCACCCAAGTTCTGGAAACCAGAACTGAACGGTAAGACGGCCTCATCAGTTATCGATCAGTAACTGATCAATAACTGATCCCAGTCTGGCGGGTCTCTGAGCCTCCGGCTGCAGCGTGAAAGACAAACAGAGATCAATAATCAATAAAATGCTGAATCAGATCTGATGGCCGACGAGTTCGTTGATAAACGATCAATAAATGGAACGTTTATCTTCTGAAGCTGTTCACAGTTTCACAAAAACAAAATAAATAATGGAAATATGAAAACTGGAATAAAATAAGATAAACAATGATTTTAAATAAATACCACTAATAATAAATAAATAAATATTTAAAATAAATACATAAATAATAGTAAATAAAATAAAAAATAGAATTAATGAATCAGATCAAAGGAAAACGTCAGAAATGGTTGAAAGCATCAAACATCCAGAAAATAAAGAAAAATTTCTTCTTCTAAACTTTAAATTTGGTCCTTTATAAAAAACAAACAAACAAACAAACAAACAAACAAAAGCACCTTTTTATTGTTGACTTTTCTCTGAACTCTTCCTTTTACCTGTGAAGTCTTCCAGAACCTGCAGGGGGCAGAAGACCAGGATCAGGTTTTCACTGTCCAAAACTGGATCAGACCCCCCCCCCAGATCTGGACCTGGACCAGAACCAGAACCAGCACTGGCCCTCAGACCAGGTTTCAGTTTCAGCAAAGTCCAGCATTTCTTACATCACAGGGATATAAAGGTTCTGGTTCTGGTTCTGGTCCTGGTTCTGGTTCTGGTTCTGGTCCTGGTCCTGTCGGACCATCCTGATCCTTGAACCCTGATCCTGGTCTTGGCTCCAGACCATTTCTTCTTCCAGTAACCGGGTCTCAGGACGTAAACAAACCTGCCGGGAAGTGTGGGACGTAAATTAGTCTGACACCTGAGAACCGGGGGGGGGGGGGGGGGGGGGGGGGGGTGCGTTCGCTGTCTCAGCTGCGTTTAAGGACACATGAGGTCTAGTGGTCGGGGGGGGGGTCCTGGTTAATGATTGCAGCTCAGCTGCTCACTGAGTGACTGAAGGAGCTGGAACATGGAGGCAGGACAAGTCCAGGTGGACCTGCCTGGTCCGCCTAGACCCGTCTGGACCGCCTGGACTGGACCGGTCCAACTGGTCTGCCTGGTTCTTCACATCTAATCCGATCCTTTTTCTTTTGGCTTCAAGCTTTTCAGCCTCAACCAGCCAATCACAGCACAGCAGAGGAAGAGGAGGACGAAGAGGAGGATCACACCTGAATACCAGACACCCCCACCCCCCACCCATCACCACTCCCCTTAAATGCACCGTGTGAACCCTCACATGTACAGATCTGCTTTAGTCCTGGATCAGGACTCATCAGGACCCACACCAGAACCAGGACTCATCAAGACCCACACCAGAACCAGGACTCATCAGAACCAGGACTCATCAGGACCCACACCAGAACCAGGACTCATCAGGACCCACACCAGAACCAGGACTCATCAAGACCCACACCAGAACCAGGACTCATCAGGACCCACACCAGAACCAGGACTCATCAGGACCCACACCAGAACCAGGACTCATCAGGACCCACACCAGAACCAGGACTCATCAGAACCAGGACTCATCAGGACCCACACCAGAACCAGGACTCATCAGGACCCACACCAGAACCAGGACTCATCAGGACCCACACCAGAACCAGGACTCATCAAGACCCACACCAGAACCAGGACTCATCAAGACCTTCACCAGAACCAGGACTCATCAGAACCAGGACTCATCAGGACCTACACCAGAACCAGGACTACCGGCGGTCCCCGCTGGTCCAGTTCTGCTGCAGGATGTCTGCTGGTGGTGTTGGGAGGTCCCCTCCAGATGGGGGGTGGGGGTGGGTGATCGTCGGCTGCTGCTTCATGGTGACGGTCTGCACGCGTGCAGTGACCAGGTAACACACACACGTGCACACACACACCTGCACACGTGCACACACACACCTGCACACGTGCACACACACACACACGCGCACACACACACCTGCACACGCGCACACACACACACACACGTGCACACACACACACACGTGCACACACACACCTGCACACGTGCACACACACACACGTGCACACACACACCTGCACACGCGCACGCAGGTGTTGGTCCTGAAGCATCTCAGGGCTCTGAGACAGTCCTGGACTCATGTGAGCTGGTTCTGATCCAGACTGCAGGTTCTGATCCAGACTGCAGGTCCTGGTCCAGACTGTTGGTTCTACCAGCTCGGTTGTTCCATTCTGTGAGAGGAACCGGGTCAGACGGGTTAGAAACCCTGCAGCAGAGTACACACAACTACACACTCACAACTACACACTGAGTACACACGTGTGAGCTGTCTGTGAAACATTAGTGAAGCTCTGAACAAACACGGCAGCTCATCACATCCACGGTAACTCAGTGAACTCAGGCCCCGTGGTGCGTTCAGGAGCCTCGCGGTACATTCAGGAGCCCTGGTTATGTAACAAACATGCCTACGTGTGATTGATGACTGCCGCCAGAAAAAGTCGTCAGATTAATGCAGAACAGACGCAGCAGAACTTTACTGATTAGAGGGAAATGTCAAAACCACATTTTTTATTCCCAGTAGAACATAAACATGTTTTATTCCCAGTAGAACATAAACATGTTTT
This sequence comes from Atherinomorus stipes, assembly GCA_023101725.1. NCBI lineage: Eukaryota > Metazoa > Chordata > Actinopteri > Atheriniformes > Atherinidae > Atherinomorus > Atherinomorus stipes. The sequence continues at coordinate 14,551 of JALJCO010008681.1, forward strand.
ATTCCCAGTAGAACATAAACATGTTTTATTCCCAGTAGAACATAAACATGTTTTATTCCCAGTAGAACATAAACATGTTTTATCCCCAGTAGAACATAAACATGTTTTATTCTCAGTAGAACATAAACATGTTTTATCCCCAGTAGAACATAAACATGTTTTATCCCCAGTAGAACATAAACATGTTTTATCCCCAGTAGAACATAAACATGTTTTATCCCCAGTAGAACATAAACATGTTTTATTCCCAGTAGAACATAAACATGTTTTATTCCCAGTAGAACATAAACATGTTTTATTCCCAGTAGAACAGAAACATGTTTTATTCCCAGTAGAACATAAACATGTTTTATCCCCAGTAGAACAGAAACATGTTTTATTCCCAGTAGAACATAAACATGTTTTATTCTCAGTAGAACATAAACATGTTTTATTCCCAGTAGAACATAAACATGTTTTATTCCCAGTAGAACAGAAACATGTTTTATTCCCAGTAGAACATAAACATGTTTTATCCCCAGTAGAACAGAAACATGTTTTATTCCCAGTAGAACAGAAACATGTTTTATTCTCGGTAGAACATAAACAAGTTTTATTCTCAGTAGAACATAAACATGTTTTATTCTCGGTAGAACATAAACATGTTTTATTCTCGGTAGAACATAAACATGTTTTATTCTCAGTAGAACATAAACATGTTTTATTCCCAGTAGAACAGAAACATGTTTTATTCCCAGTAGAACATAAACAAATTCTCAGATGATGAAACATTTGATGGAAAATCTTCATCTGCATTATCTGATGCAGCAACACGTCTAAAAAGTTGGAACAGGAGCAACAAAAGGTGAAAAATAATAATAGGAGGAGATTTTAATATCTAATCAGGTTAACTGGGAACAGACCAGTAACATGACTGGGCATAAAGGAGCATTTCAGAGTCTCTCAGATGGACAGATGGACGGATGGATAGATGGACAGATGGACAGAGGTTCAACAATCTGAGACAAACCGGCTCTAAAAGTTTAGGAACAGAAAATGTTCCTCAGACTTTAAAGCTCCTCCATCTACAGTGTAGAACATCATCAGAAGATTGAGGAGGAATCACTGTGTGCATGGGACAAGGCTGGATGCTGGTTATGATGACATCATCAGTCATGTGACCAGCGTTTCTAGGCCAGCTGACAGTTCCAGGTTCTGGATCTCTAACTGGACCCTCCTCTGTGTCTGCAGGTGCATCTCCATCTTCTTCGTGGAGTTTCAGGCCCACTTCGGAGCCGACTACTCCTCCACGGCGTGGATCCACAGCCTGGTGGACTGCAGCACCATGCTGTTCGGTCAGTACCCCTCGGCCCGGTCCAGTCCGGTCCGGTCCGGTCGCGTGGCGCTGACCCTGTCTCTGTGTGCAGCTCCGGTGGGCAGCCTGGTGGGGAACCGCTGGTCCTGCAGGGTGGCGGTCATGTCGGGGGGCATCCTGGCGTCCTGCGGCCTCCTGCTCAGCTCCTTCTCCCCCAGCCTGGAGCTGCTCTACATCAGCATGGGACTCCTCACAGGTCAGGAACGGCCGTCCCCGCCTGCTGTCTCAGCGTCCCCATGTCTTAACCGGTCCGGTCTCTGCAGGTCTGGGCTTCGCCCTCTGCTACACCCCCACCATCGCGCTGGTGGGCTGCTACTTCCGGCGCAGGAAGGCGCTGGCGTACGGCATCGGCATGTCGGGCAGCGGCATCGGGACCTTCGTGCTGGCCCCAGCCCTGCAGCTGCTCATCGAGCTGTACTCGTGGAGGGGGGCGCTGCTGGTCCTCAGCGCCCTGGTGGCCAACCTGTGCGTCTGCGGAGCGCTGCTGCGACCAATCACGGTGCAGGAGGAGGGAACGGGCGATGAGAAGCAAAGCTGTACGTCATTTCCTTATTCACACTACAAAAAGTTACTAGGAATGTTCGATGTGATTTACCTTGGGCATCACAATATGTAGCGTTACCATGTATGATATTGATATTAATATTAATATTTCTATTAATATCAGTACTAACATAGTGACGCTACATATTGTGATGCCCAAGGTAAATCACAACACATTATGGTGCCCCGTGTGAGGCATGTGTAAAAATAGATAAATTATTTAGACATGATGAAATAAAATAGACACAATAAAATAAAATAACGCAAAGATCTAAATTATATGAATAAAGAAAGGCATTGAATAAACAAATTGGCTAAACAGATAAAACAGGATTAATCTGGATGATTTTAGATTCCTGTAAAGAAAATATATGCGTTAGACATTTGATATGAGGAAGTCCATTTCTATCATAAAAGTGGATTTCAGCAGTTGGGTAAAGTGTCTCTTTCTTCACCTTTATGCAGCAAATCCTGGAATGCATGTGATGTGAATTTGGGGAAGAAACATCTAGTTTCTAATCACCAACTTATATCATGTTGCATATCAAAAGAAAAGTCTTCATCATGAGATTAACATGAGCTTACTTTCCTAATAATAAAAAACAGTTCTTGAATGTTAAGAACACATTACAAAATTGGCTATAAGGGACCCAGTTTATAGCAGGTCGTAAATACTGTGAAGGAGTATCTCCAAGTATGGAGGATGGGTTCAAAGTTCAACAATTGGCTTTTGTTTGTTTTGCCAAAATGCAGGTCCTGTTCTGGTCGGGGTAGATGTGGTCATGCTGAGTTGCCCTCAGGTCCGTAAATCAGTGATTGGTCAGAAAATGTCCTTCTCTGAACAGATAACTCCATGGGACATCTGTTTTAAATCCAACTGTGGCATTTATCAATCAATATGTGTTCCAAAGCATATTAAGTTATGTTGGTGTGCATCCTTTTGCTGAGATCTTTGGGCTGAAGATCACTACATTCGATATAGGCTTTTTTACCGATATCCAATATACCGATATTGTCCAACTCTGAAATTCTGATATCTGATATCAACCAATACAGATCTATGTAGGTATACTACCATATATCAGATACTACCAGGTAACACCAGACATATTATCAGCAGCTTCAAAGCAAGTCAGTCTGTAGCAGCAGCAGCTGCACCGTAGTCACATGACTCTGAAAGGAATGCTGGGAAATGAAGTTCTTCCAGGATAACAGGGACTTTTAGACATGCTGGATCAACGCTAATGGAACAAGATCTTGCCAGATTTTGTTGCGTTGTAACAAAATTTTGTGAGATTTTAATACCGAAATCTCGCGAGATTACATTTTTTGAAAATATGGGCCCAAAAAAACGATACAGATATTTTCCAATATCACATTTTAATGCCAATATTGGCCAATAATATTGAACATCTATTTTATGGAACAAGACCTCGCAAGATTTTTTCTGTAAAAATATCAGTCCAAAAAAAGATACAGATATTTTCTGATATCACATTTTAATGCCGATTTTATACATGCTGGACTGATCTCACGAGATTTTGGAACAGAATAATGAGATCTCGCAGGATTCCTTCGGTAAAAATATCGGTCCAATAAAAATTATACCAATATTTGCAGATAGCACATTTAAATGCCAATATCGGACGATGATATCAGACATCCCTATTAGAAACCATTCTGTAACCATAGCAACCACTTTAGTGAAAACTAAAGCGTCTGCGTCACCTCCTCCTTCTGATGCAGGCGACGCAGAGCTCGCCATCAAGCCCTCCGACCAATCCAAAGACGGCTTGCTGTCCACGCCACCTTCACTGGCCCTGGGAAACTCCGCGTCAAGGACAAGCAGGTGCTTGGGTTCCCGCTTTCTGTCCAGTGAGGAGAACCGGTTCCTGCAGATGCCAGACTTCCTGGGTCTGGCCGTGTCCTTCGTGTTCCTGGCCAGCGGCTGCAGCCTGCCCTTCGTCTACCTGGTCCCGTACGCGCTGAGCGTGGGCGTCGGCCACCAGCACGCCGCCTTCCTCATGTCCATCCTCGGAGTCGTCAACATCGTGGGGAACGTCACCTTCGGCTGGCTGACGGACCAAAGGTATGAGCCAATCACAGCGGAGTGCTGCAGAAATGAGGTGTTCTCTGGTCCAATCAGGCGGGGCCTCACTCTGCTGCCTGGACGTGTTCTAGACGTGTTCCAAACATGTTCTAGACGTGTTCCAGACATGTTCTAAACGTGTTCTAGACGTGTTCCAAACGTGTTCTAGACGTGTTCCAGACATGTTCTAAACGTGTCAGACATGTTCTAGACATGTGCTAGACATGTTCAAGACATGTTCTATACGTTCTAGACATGTTCCAAACGTGTTCTAGACGTGTTCCAAACATGTTCTAGACGTTCTAGACATGTTCTAAATGTGTTGCAGACATGTTCTAGACATGTGCTAGACATGCTCAAGACATGTTCTATACGTTCTAGACATGTTCCAAATGTGTTCGAGACGTGTGCTAGACGTGTTCCAAATGTGTTCTAGATGTGTCCAGACATGTTCTAGACATGTTCCAAACATGTTCTAGACATTTTAGACATGTTCTAGACGTTCTAGACATGTTCTAGATGTGTTCCAGACATGCTCTCAACATGCTGTAGACGTGTTCTATACGTTCTAGACATGTTCTAGACGTGTCCTCAACATGTTCCAGATGTTTTCCAGACATGTTCTAGACGTTCTAGAGTTGTTCTAGACGTGTTGAGACATGTTCTAAGCTTGTTCTTGACATGCTCTAGACATGTTCTAGACAAAGACATGTTCTAGACGTGTCGCAGACATGTTCTACACATGTTCTCGATGTGTTCTAGACATTCTAGACATGTTCTAGACGTGTTCCAGATATGCTTCACATGTACCTCAGAGCTGTTCCAGACATAATCCAGACCTGATCAAGATCAGCAGGAACTCTGGAGGTCAGACTCCCCCCTGTGACTGGATCAGACTCCTCCCCCTGTGACTGTGTCAGGCTCTGCCCCCTCCTCTGTTGACTGTCTTCCTTGCCCCCCCAGGTGCGTGCGTCCTCACCGTCTGTCCTGCTACGTCCTGTCGGTGGTCATGGAGGGTGTGTGCTGCCTGGTGTCGCCCCTCCTGCGCTCCTTCACGCTCCTCGTCCCGTTCGCCGTCCTCTACGGCTACTTCGACGGCGCCTACGTGGCGCTGATCCCCGTGGTGACGTCGGACATCGTGGGGGCGCCGTCCCTGTCCTCGGCGCTGGGCGTGGTCTACTTCCTCCACGCCATCCCCTACATGATCAGCCCGCCGATCGGAGGTGAGATCAGAACCCGATGCTGATGACATCACTGTGATGTCAGAGCTGACGCTCTTCTTCTCCTGCAGGCCGGCTGGTTGACATCACAGGAACGTACACGCCCACCTTCCTCCTCAGCGGCGCCGCCCTGCTGGCCAGCGCGCTGCTTGTCGCCGCCATCGCCGCCATCCGCCGCTGCCGCCAGCCCAGGCTCCGCCCCCTCGGCCTGCCGGACCCATCGCACCGCCTCAGCAAGGACGCCGCCGCATAGGAGAGGAAACAGCCAATCAGATTCTACGAGGCAGATGGAAGGCAGCGATTGGCTGGGACAGCTGTCAATCAAAGCTTTGTGGAAACTCTCGTTTGTTTTTAAACTCTCGTCTTGGTCATGTGACAAGAAAACAAACAACCTGGTCGGTACGGAGTCACAAGAGGGACAAAATACCAGAACTGGTCCAGTTCTAGGACGTTTCTCAATATGCGTACTTTTGCGTACTTTTGAAACGTCATCAGTACAGGTCCAAGTACTGCACCAATTCAAAGAACGCATCAAGACACGTGCGCTTCACATTCCGTGATGTGTACTTGCTCCGCCCACTTTTCCAAGTCTGCATTGGAGCTGACTTTTGTGGACTTCAGACACCCTTATATCCCATAAGGCATTGCGGCATAACAATGGTGAAGGAGAAAAGTAATAGCTATAAGTGCTGAAAATACTCATTATTTTACGTAACATTGGTTTTATATATTTTTTCTACAACAGAGTTGTTTTCCTTCAACTTTTTGGTGGTTTGATGAATTTTAAACTGTTATTAAAAGTGACTAGCGGTTTCACAAACGGGCCGAACAGCTAACGGTAGCTAACGGTAGCTAACGGTAGCTAACAGTAGGACGGTTGCACAGATTAGCTGTCTTTAACTGTCACATTCAAGCAGGGTTTTTGCTACTTATCATTTTAGTATTAAGATATCTGTTATGACATAACTTCAGCAATGTCTTGGATGTAATCAAGTTTGCTTCGGTTCCAAATGTGCAGCGAGTGTACTTGCGTCCTTCCGTCCTCAGAAGTCTGTACTTCCAACAAGTCCATACTAGCAAGTACACAAGTTTGTTCTCAGCGTACTTGGTATTGAGAAACGGCCCTAGACAACACCAGACTGTCCGTAGACCACATCCTGAGGTTCTGCTGAGCTTTCAGCATCTGGATCCGACCTCAGCTAGGGACCAGAACCCAGAACCAGATGGTTCTCGTCCAGACTTTCTGTCGTAAACAAAAAAAAAAAAAACCCGATAAAAACGGTAAAACAACAAAGTTTCACCGAGAATTTCAGCCTGATAGCGATGCGACAGCACGAGTTCGTCCCCATCACACTCAGCTACCTGCGAGTAATCAGATTACTGAAAAATATTCAGTGAATTGTTTTTTCTCTCTAAAGCACCGACATGTAAACTCGTATTTATCTCCAGCTTCTTCCAAACACATTTATTCTTGATAAATTCCTTTTTATTTGAAGTGTTTGACAAATAAATGAACAAACAACGATTCGGAGCTGCTGGCTGGTCAGCTTCACTCTAACATGATGAAGATGATGAAGATGGCTGCGACGTCTCAGTAAGAAGGTTGCTGGTTCGAGTCCCGCCTGGGGAGGGAACGGTTCCAACCGTCCTGTGTGGAGTCTGCATGTTCTCTCCACGGGTTCTCCAAGTATTCCCACACAGACTTATCAGAGGGTGTAGGAGAGGGCACTTTGATTGGAGGTGGAGGGCGTTAAAGGAACATTCCACCCACAGAATGATGGAACTTCATCTTCCACTTCCCCTCACGGTGAGCAAGACGCTGATTAATCAATACTGGAAGAAGATTGACGGCTACATCGTTGGAGTCCGTCAAAGCTCCAGGCTGGATGTTGTAGGAAACTGAAAGTACGTCTGCTGTTCCTCGAACCGCTGTCATGATGGGACGACGGTGATTCTCAGGAACTGGAAGAAACGTGGAGAAGCTCCGTTCCAGGACGGGATGACTGAGCTCGGTAAAGCTGCATATGACAGGACGCAGGACAGAAAAGTACTCTGACGTACGACATGTACCTGGACTACACACTCAGAAACAGAGGTACCAGTTTGTACCTAAAAGGGTCCAAAGCTTGGTGCTGGGGGGGGGGGGGTTCCTTTCTGAAAGACATTTCTGTACCTTCATGGTCCATTTTTGTACCTTATCAAGCTGTATGAGTTAATAAAGTACAATTAAACCAATTAAAGATGATGAATAAAAGTCAATAAAATAGAGATTATGACAACAATCAAAGATGCTAATAATAAATGAATAATTATTATAGAAATATTAGGCCAAACACATATATAATTATACATATAATTATTACTATGATTATTATGAAAATCATAATATAATAACTATAATTATACTACTGTTTAGAAGTACTGCTATTTATAGTTATTGTACAAGCTACACACATGTTTCAATGCTGCAGGTACCCTTAGGGTTGGAATGGTACAAATGTGTACTTTATATTACTTTGGAGCCTTTTTCATAGTATATAGGTACTTCTGGCCTCATAAAGACCAATATTGTACTTTTGAGAGAACATGTGTAGTAAATGTACGTACAGGTACAGAAATGATCCTGTCTCGTACCTCTACTGTAGTTTTGAGTGTGTACATCTGCACCGAAGTGGAGACGTGACGATTATCTGATCTTATTTTCTAATTTTGTTATTGTTTGTTTTCAAGTTCTCTTTAATAGTATTTTTTCAGGATTGATACTTTTTATTAGAACATTAAGTATTTTTCTGTTTACGGGTGATCTTCAGATCTGTGCAGCCGCGTATGGACGGTCCCTCCTCGTCAGGGGGGGGGGGGGGGGGGATGTGTTCTCTACTGCCATCGTGTATGTTTGTTGTAACTGATGTGAAAAACACAAATTGAAAATAAAATGCAGGTAAAAAAAGATCGATTTGTTTATTTTTGCATGTTTGGACTCTGGGTCGCCATGGAAACGAGCTGCCGCTGTAAACAGGAGCAGATGAGGCGGAAAAGTTGTTGGCAGCTTTTTATTGATCCTGAAACAAACAACAAATAAAAACTGTACAGGTGATCTGGCCCAGCAGCCAATGAGGCGTCAGCAGGGCGGTGATGTCACTTCCTGCAGGTTTTGGAGCGCAGCTGCCTCCTGATGATCAGGTGATGACTCTCCTTGTCTTCTTCTGCGTCTCCGAGGACCTGCCGGGAGAGACAGCAGCGTCACGTCTCTGGTGGACGTCCGCAAGCGTCCCCGCGGGGACAAACTCACCGGGACGTCCACAAGCGTCCCCACGGGGACAAACTCACCGGGACGTCCACAAGCGTCCCCACGGGGACAAACTCGCCGGGACGTCCACAAGCGTCCCCGCGGAGACAAACTCACCGGGACGTCCACAAGCGTCCCCGCGGGGACAAACTCACCGGGCCCCACAAGCGCCCCCGCGGGGACAAACTCGCCGGGGGCCCACAAGCGTCCCCGCGGAGACAAACTCACCGGGACGTCCGGCAAGCGTCCCCGCGGGGACAAACTCACCGGGACGTCCCCCGCAGCGTCCCCGCGGGGACAAACTCACCGGGACGTCCACAAGCGTCCCCGCGGGGACAAACTCACCGGGACGTCCACAAGCGTCCCCGCGGGGACAAACTCACCGGGACGTCCACAAGCATCCCCGCGGGGACAAACTCACCGGGACGCCCCGTCCGCAGGCCCCCCGCGGGGACAAACTCACCGGGACGTCCACAAGCGCCACCGCGGGGACAAACTCACCGGGACGCCCACAAGCCGCCCCCGCGGGGACAAACTCACCGGGACGTCCACAAGCATCCCCGCGGGGACAAACTCACCGGGAGCACCACAAGCGTCCCCACGGGGACAAACTCACCGGGACGTCCACAAGCGTTCCCATGGGGACAAACTCACCGGGACGTCCACAAGCGTCCCCACGGGGACAAACTCACCGGGACGTCCACAAGCGTTCCCATGGGGACAAACTCACCGGGACGTCCACAAGCGTCCCCACGGGGACAAACTTACCGGGGAGTCCAGCAGCGGAGACGACACGCCCGACTTGAAAAGCTTCTTGCGCCCTCGTCTGGGTTTGGTTGCCGTGGCGACCGCCTCCCTGTCTACCAGACCTACGATGGTCTTAGCTGCAGAGAGAAGACGTCCACACGTTACCATGGTAACAGCTGGCTTCGCTCCAACTCAATGCTCCTGCGTCACCTGCAGAAACCTGGACCTGATCCTGATCCTGGACCAGGACCCGGCGAGACTCACCGTTGAAGCCGAAGATGGGGGGCGGGCTCTGGACCAGGTCCCCGATCTTATGCAGGACGCCGTCTGTCTTCTCCTGCACCACAGAAGAAGAAGCAGTCGTGAAAACACGTTCAAGGAGAACCCGACTGTCCCGCTACAGGAGAACCCGACTGTCCCCCGACTGTCCCGCTACGGGAGAACCCGACTGTCCCGCTACAGGAGAACCCGACTGTCCCCCGACTGTCCCGCTACGGGAGAACCCGACTGTCCCGCTACGGGAGAACCCGACTGTCCCGCTACAGAGAACCCGACTGTCCCGCTACGGAGAACCAGACTGTCCCGCAACGGAGAACCCGACTGTCCCGCTACGGAGAACCCGACTGTCCCGCTACGGGAGAACCCGACTGTCCCGCTACGGAGAACCCGACTGTCCCGCTACGGAGAACCCGACTGTCCCGCAACGGAGAACCCGACTGTCCCGCTGCGGAGAACCAGACTGTCCCGCTACGGGAGAACCAGACTGTCCCGCTACGGAGAACCCGACTGTCCCGCTACGGGAGAACCAGACTGTCCCGCTACGGAGAACCAGACTGTCCCACTACGGAGAACCCGACTGTCCCGCTACGGAGAACCAGACTGTCCCACTACGGAGAACCCGACTGTCCCGCTACGGGAGAACCAGACTGTCCCGCTACGGGAGAACCCGACTGTCCCGCTACGGAGAACCCGACTGTCCCGCTCCGGAGAACCCGACTGTCCCGCTACGGGAGAACCTGACTGTCCCGCTCCGGAGAACCCGACTGTCCCGCTACAGGAGAACCCGACTGTCCCGCTCCGGAGAACCCGACTGTCCCGCTACGGGAGAACCCGACTGTCCCGCTACGGGAGAACCCGACTGTCCCGCTACGGGAGAACCCGACTGTCCTGCTACGGGAGAACCCGACTGTCCCGCTACAGGAGAACCCGACTGTCCCGCTACAGGAGAACCCGACTGTCCTGCTACGGGAGAACCCGACTGTCCCGCTACGGGAGAACCCGACTGTCCCGCTACAGGAGAACCCGACTGTCCCGCTACAGGAGAACCCGACTGTCCTGCTACGGGAGAACCCGACTGTAGCGGGACACATGGTTCTATGCGTAAAACGTTCACCCGGCAGAACACAGACGGGACTTCACTGGTGAACCCGTCTGAACCTTAAGCTGGTCGTAACTCTACAATCTAAGTCAGACATAACGTTACGCCCAGCTGGTGCACTCGGCTCCTGGAGACCGGGCGTGCGGGGGGGGGCGGCGTGTGTGTGTCCCTCACCTGTCTGTTGAGGCGGGTGTTTCCTCTCATGTTTCTCTTGTTCTCATTGGACACCAGATCCTGAAACACAGCAGGTCATGTGACCTCTGCAGTTGATAACACACATCCTTGTTCATCTGCCTTAGTGAGGACATTGACATATTTACCCCCCCCCCATCCTAACCTAAACCTGACCATGACCTAACAGAATGTCCTCACTTTGTCAAACACATAAAACGGTCCTCACAATGCAGCAAGAACACACACACACACACACACACCTCCACCTCGCAGCTCTTCCTCTTCCTCCCACCAGTTCTTGGGGTCTTCTTCCTGTCGGCCATGTTGGACCTCAGAGGAGAAGCAGGAACGTCCTGATAAGAAGAGAACATCAGGAACACGGAGAACGTGGAGAACGTGGAGAACGAACCTGAACCTGGATCTGAACCAGGATCTGAACCTGGATCTGAACCAGGATCAGAACCTGGATCTAAACCTGGATTTAAACCTGGATCAGGATCTGAACCAGGATCCGAACCTGGATCTGAACCAGGATCCGAACCTGGATCTGAACCTGGATCAGAACCTGGATCTGAACCTGGATCCGAACCTGGATCTAAACCTGGATCTGAACCAGGATCTAAACCTGGATCTGAACCTGGATCTAAACCTGGATCTGAACCAGGATCTAAACCTGGGATCTGAACCAGGATCAGAACCTGGATCTGAACCTGGATCTGAACCTGGATCTGAACCTGGATCCAGGTGAACTGACTCACCTGATTCTCTCTCTCCTCCTTCAGTCTCGGTAGTCTCTCCACCTCCTCCCTCCTCAGTAGTCTCCTCTCCCTCAGCTTCTCCTCCTTGTTCTCCTTCTCCTCCTCCCTCCTCTGCAGGTTCTCCTTCAGCTGCTGCAGCTCTGAAAGCAAACAGAGGACCACCATCATCTTCTTCATCTTTATCATCATCATCATGTCAGTCACACATCCGGCCAACTTTATTTATAAACATTTGTTTCAATAAAAGATCTCTGACTTTCCTGAAGAAAAACCTGATTCACCCGCAAAGTCCCGACTTTGATCTCTGCCGATGCGTTCAGGTGCGGTCGTACATTCACAGCCTGATCTCTGCCGATGCGTTCAGGTGCGGTCGTACATTCACAGCCCGATCTCTGCCGATGCGTTCAGGTGCGGTCGTACATTCACAGCCTGATCTCCGCAGATGCGTTCAGGTGCGGTCGTACATTCACAGCCTGATCTCTGCCAATGCGTTCAGGTGCGGTCGTACATTCACAGCCTGATCTCCGCAGATGCGTTCAGGTGCGGTCGTACATTCACAGCCTGATCTCTGCTGATGCGTTCAGGTGCGGTCGTACATTCACAGCCTGATCTCTGCCGATGCGTTCAGGTGCGGTCGTACATTCACAGCCTGATCTCCGCAGATGCGTTCAGGTGCGGTCGTACATTCACAGCCTGATCTCTGCAGATGCGTTCAGGTGCGGTCGTACATTCACAGCCCGATCTCTGCCGGTGCATTCAGGTGCGGTCGTACATTCACAGCCTGATCTCTGCAGATGCGTTCAGGTGCGGTCGTACATTCACAGCCTGATCTCTGCAGATGCGTTCAGGTGCGGTCGTACATTCACAGCCTGATCTCTGCCGGTGCGTTCAGGTGCGGTCGTACATTCACGGCCTGATCTCTGCCGATGCGTTCAGGTGCGGTCGTACATTCACAGCCTAATCTCCGCAGATGCGTTCAGGTGCGGTCGTACATTCACAGCCTGATCTCCGCAGATGCGTTCAGGTGCGGTCGTACATTCACAGCCTGATCTCCGCAGATGCGTTCAGGTGCGGTCGTACATTCACAGCCTGATCTCCGTAGATGCGTTCAGGTGCGGTCGTACATTCACAGCCTGATCTCCGTAGATGCGTTCAGGTGCGGTCGTACATTCACAGCCCGATCTCCGCAGATGCGTTCAGGTGCGGTCGTACATTCACAGCCTGATCTCCGCAGATGCGTTCAGGTGCGGTCGTACATTCACAGCCTGATCTCTGCAGATGCGTTCAGGTGCGGTCGTACATTCACAGCCTGATCTCTGCCGGTGCGTTCAGGTGCGGTCGTACATTCACAGCCTGATCTCCGCAGATGCGTTCAGGTGCGGTCGTACATTCACAGCCTGATCTCTGCCGATGCGTTCAGGTGCGGTCGTACATTCACAGCCTGATCTCTGCCGGTGCGGTCGTACATTCACAGCCTGATCTCCGCAGATGCGTTCAGGTGCGGTCGTACATTCACAGCCTGATCTCTGCCGATGCGTTCAGGTGCGGTCGTACCTTCCCAGCCTGATCTCTGCAGATGTGTTCAGGTGCGGTCGTACATTCACAGCCTGATCTCTGCCGGTGCGTTCAGGTGCGGTCGTACATTCACAGCCTGATCTCCGCAGATGCGTTCAGGTGCGGTCGTACATTCACAGCCTGATCTCTGCCGATGCGTTCAGGTGCGGTCGTACATTCACAGCCTGATCTCCGCAGATGTGTTCAGGTGCGGTCGTACATTCACAGCCTGATCTCCGCAGATGTGTTCAGGTGCGGTCGTTGCTTTAATCCGATTGCTCACCTCGTTTGTCTTAATCTTATTGGTTACGTCGTTTGTATCTGATTGGTCACCTCGTTTTTCTTTCATCTGATTGGTCACCTCGTTTGCTTGTATCTCATTGGTTACCTCATTTTCTTGTATCTGATTGGTCACCTTGTTTGCTTGTATCTGATTGGTTACCTCATTTTCTTGTATCTGATTGGTCACCTTGTTTGCTTTAATCTGATTGGTTATCTCGTTTGCTTTAATCTGATTGGTTATCTCGTGTGCTTTAATCTGATTGGTTATCTCGTGTGCTTGTATCTGATTGGTCACCTTGTTTGCTTGTATCTGATTGGTTACCTCATTTTCTTGTATCTGATTGGTTATCTCGTTTGCTTTAATCTGATTGGTTATCTCGTTTGCTTTAATCTGATTGGTTATCTCGTGTGCTTTAATCTGATTGGTTATCTCGTGTGCTTGTATCTGATTGGTCACCTTGTTTGCTTGTATCTGATTGGTTACCTCATTTTCTTGTATCTGATTGGTTACCTTGTTTGCTTTAATCTCATTGGTTACCTTGTCCAAGCGTCTTTGAGGTCTGACGACTGTCCTCCAGGAGTCGCTCCTTCTCCGACACGATTCCTCGCAGTTCTGACAAAGACATGCATCAGCCAATCAGGATTCATCACCTTCTACTCATCATCATCACCACCACCTGAGCGACAGGTGTGCCGTCCCAGGTCGTTCTCACCTGACACCTCCGTCTCCAGCTGTTTCCTCTCTTCCTCGGATCTCTCCATCTCCCCCAGCCTTCCTCGTAGAGCTCCGCCCTCTGACTCAAGCTCCGCCCCCAGAGTCTGCAGCTGGCAGCTGAACTCTGCTCTCTGATTGGCCAATTCCTCTCTGAGCTGCTCACACCTGTTCGCAGGTGAAGTGTTCAAGGTCAAGTTCAGGTATAGATCAGTGAGGCCTGATCAGACAGTATTGATCACTGATCAGTCAGTATTGATCAGAGCCATTACTGATCAGTGATCAGACAGTATTGATCACTGATCAGTCAGTATTGATCAGAGCCATTACTGATCAGTGATCAGACTGTATTGATCACTGATCAGTGAGTATTGATCAGAGCCAGCATTGATCAGTGATCAGACTGTATTGATCACCTGTGAGCCACCTCCTCCTCCAGCTTGGCCTTCTCTCGCTGCAGCTCTTGGATCAGATGGGATTTCTGAGCAGATCGTTGGAGCGCCTCTTCACTCTCCTTCTTCAGCTCCTCCATGGCAGCGTGGAAAACGCTGCTGCTGCTTAAGCTCCGCCCCTTTTCCTCCTGAAACAACCAACCAATCAATAACCTGGAACAGATCAACATGAGCCTCCTCATCCTTCAGTGATCCGGAGACACGACCTTCACTTCCTGCCTCAGATGCTCCACTTCTCGTGTCAGACTGCTGAGGGAAATTTTCTCCTCCTCTGATTGGTTCTCCAGGTCCTGGAGGCGGGACTTTGCTGCGCTGAACTGTTCTGATAGGCTGTCAGAGCGGTCAGTCTGCTGTCGGAGCTCCGCCTGCAGAGCCGTCACCTGGAGGTTGAACATCTGGTTAGAAGCTGCAACAATACTCTTCCACAACAAGAGGATGGTAGTATTAGAGTACAGTACAGTATAGTACGGTATAGTATAGTACAGTACGGTATAGTATGGTACGGTATAGTACGGTATAGTACGGTACAGTATAGTACGGTATAGTATAGTATAGTACAGTACGGTATAGTATGGTACGGTATAGTACAGTATAGAACAGTACAGTATAGTATAGTGCGGTACAGTATAGTATGGTATAGTATAGAACAGTACAGTATAGTACAGTATAGTACGGTACAGTATGGTACAGTTTAGTACAGTACGGTATAGAACGGTACAGTACAGTATAGTAGGGTATAGTATGGTACAGTTTAGTACAGTACGGTATAGAACGGTACAGTACAGTATAGTACAGTACAGTATAGTACAGTACAGTACGGTATAGTATAGTACGGTATAGTATGGTACAGTATAGTACGGTATAGTACGGGTACAGTATAGTACGGTACAGTATAGTATAGTATAGTACAGTACGGTATAGTATGGTACGGTATAGTACAGTATAGTACGGTACAGTACGGTATAGAACAGTACAGTATAGTATAGTACGGTACAGTATAGTATGGTATAGTATAGAACAGTACAGTATAGTACAGTACAGTATGGTACGGTATAGTACAGTATAGTATGGTACGGTATAGTACGGTACAGTACAGTATAGTACGGTACAGTATAGTATGGTATAGTATAGTACAGTACAGTATAGTACAGTATAGTACAGTATAGTACGGTACAGTATAGTAGGGAATAGTATGGTACAGTTTAGTACAGTACGGTACAGAACGGTACAGTACAGTATAGTACGGTACAGTATAGTATGGTATAGTACAGTACAGTATAGTACAGTACAGTACGGTACAGTATAGTACAGTTTAGTACAGTACGGTATAGAACGGTACAGTACAGTACGGTACAGTATAGTACGGTATAGTATAGTACAGTACAGTATAGTACGGTATGGTATAGAACGGTACAGTACAGAACAGTACAGTATAGTACAGTATAGTATGGTACAGTATAGTACGGTATAGTACAGTATAGTACAGTACAGTACAGTATAGTACAGTATAGTACAGTATAGTACGGTACGGTATAGAACGGTATACGATCGCTGCATTGGCTCCCTGTGTGTTTTAGGATCGATTTTAAGGTCCTTTTAATGGTTTTTAAACGTCTTCATGGTCTCGGGCCTTCTTATCTGTCAGAACTGCTTTTACCCGATGAGCCCCCGCTGTCCCTGCGCCCCCCGGCAGCAGGCTTTTAGTCATTCCCAAAGTCAGGACACACGGCGAGGCGTCGTTCCAGGTGCGGCCCTCACCTGTGGAACAGTCTGCCGGAGGATCTCAGGGGTGCAGAGAACGTTCACGTATTTAAGAGCAGGCTCAAGACCCCCCCTTTTTAGTCTGGCTTTTAGCTGACTTTTACTGTTTAGGTAGTAATTGGCTGATCTAATATTTTGTATTTATTCAATGGTTGTCTTTTGGTTGCCTTTTCATTACTGTTTGGGCATTTTTAGATGTTTCCATTCAACGTTTTGATCTATTTTATATGTGAATTTAATGTTCTTTTATTACTTTTATTGTTCCTGGGTCCTTAGGTCCCTCCAGTGCTTTCTACATGGGGGCCGTCTGTATGGGGTGGCGGTGGCGGACTGGATGCGGTCCAGCTAGTGCCTTGGTGGGGGTTGGTGCTCCATCCATGCCCCCCGTGGGCACCTGGGCCGCTGCGGTTACGGTTGCTGTGCCGCCCCGGTGCAGACGGCTCCTCTGATGGGGGTCCCTCACTTTTTCCATCTGTACTCAGCCTCAGGTAGATCGATGTACTTGAGCTGGGGAGTTTTTTATTCTTTTTTTAAAAAAATTATATAAACACATGCTTTACTATTTTTTTTTCCTGGGGGGGGGGGGGGGGGGGGGGGGGGGGGGGGTGAAGAGCAGGGGCGGGAATGTTTTTAAACTGTAAAGCGCTTTGAGTCATGCAACCTGCTGGAAAAGCGCTTCATAAATAAAGATTGATTGATAGTACGGTATAGTACATTAAACTACACTATACTGTACTATAGTGTATTACAGCGTAGTACACACGGAGCTCCGGACTGAAACCTACTAGGTTGCATATGTGACCTAATGTCTTTAAGGAGTGAGTCAAACTTTAGGAAGGAAGCACCAGTGTGACGTGAAACGGGGAGAATAAAAACGCTCTGAGACACGGCAGCTGCATTCATGCTGTGGTTGATGAAGGACGGGGTCATACTGTTCATGGTAATATTTATAACTTTTATGCAGATCTGAAGCAGCTGCTTGATAAGGTGAAAAGAAACTGTAAAATTTCATTTGCACAAATAAAGTTGTGCAATTTTTTAAGTATTTTGTCTCGTATCAGTTATATCATTATTGTAAATTCTGTCATTTATATTGTGATAAATATCGTTCTGCTCTATTGATGATAAAATATTACTTTCTGGCTCAGTCCAGTGAGTACAGTACTGTATAGTACAGTGTAGTACAGTACAGTACTGTATAGTACGGTGTAGTACAGTACAGTGCAGTACTGTATAGTACGGTATAGTACAGTACAGTGCAGTACTGTATAGTACGGTATAGTACTGTACAGTACAGTACTGTATAGTACGGTATAGTACAGTAAAGTACTGTATAGTACGGTATAGTACAGTACAGTGCAGTACTGTATAGTACGGTGTCGTACAGTACAGTACTGTATAGTACAGTACAGTGCAGTACTGTATAGTACGGTGTAGTACAGTACAGTACTGTATAGTACGGTATAGTACAGTACAGTGCAGTACTGTATAGCACGGTATAGTACAGCACAGTGCAGCACTGTATAGCACGGTATAGTACTGTACAGTACAGCACTGTATAGTACGGTATAGTACAGTAAAGTACTGTATAGTACTGGTATAGTATAGTACAGTGCAGTACTGTATAGTACGGTGTCGTACAGTACAGTACTGTATAGTACAGTACAGTGCAGTACTGTATAGTACGGTGTAGTACAGTACAGTACTGTATAGTACGGTATAGTACAGTACAGTGCAGTACTGTATAGCATTTGTATAGTACAGTACAGTGCAGTACTGTATAGTACGGTATAGTGCAGTAAAGTACTGTATAGTACGGTATAGTACAGTACAGTGCAGTACTGTATAGTACGGTGTAGTACAGTACAGTGCAGTACTGTATAGTACGGTATAGTACAGTACAGTGCAGTACTGTATAGAACGGTATAGTACAGTAAAGTACTGTATAGTACGGTATAGTACAGTACAGTGCAGTACTGTATAGTACGGTGTAGTACAGTACAGTACAGTATAGTACGGTATAGCACAGTACAGTGCAGTACTGTATAGTACGGTGTAGTACTGTATAGTACGGTATAGTACGGTGTAGTACAGTACTGTATAGTACGGTGTAGTACAGTACAGTGTAGTACTGTATAGTACGGTGTAGTACAGTGCAGTACTGTATAGTACGGTGTAGTACAGTACAGTGCAGTACTGTATAGTACGGTGTAGTACAGTAAAGTACCTCTGTCTGCAGCTGGAAGATGCCGTTAACCAGAGCTTTGTTCTCCTTCTGCAGCTTGGCCGTTTCCCTCTGCTCCACCTCCAGAGATGAAAACACCGAGTCACAGTTTGGACACTCGTCCAGACCTGGAGGGAGGAGGAGGAGGAGGAGGAGGAGGAGGAGGAGGAGGGGGAGGAGTAAGAGGAGGAGGTGATGAACCAAGGCGAGGCAGTGAAAAAAAGCAAAGCTTGAATCAAAGTTCAGCTCCTACCTGACAACATCTGGATCTTCTGCTCCAGCAACTCCTGCTCCTTCTTCATCTCCTCCACCTCCTCCACTCGTCTTCGAAGCTCCTCCTCCAGTCTAGTTTTTTCCTTCTCCAGCTCCTCCTCCCTTCTCCTGAGCTCCTCCTCCAGCCTCATCTTCTCCTTCTCCAGCTCCTCCTCCCTTCTCCTGAGCTCCTCCTCCAGCCTTGTCTTCTCCTGATCTCCTCCTCCAGCCTCGTCTTCTCCTCCTGGCTCCTCCTCCCCCTCTCCTCCCTCTCTCTCAGCTCGTTAATGGTCTCCTCCTTGCGCTCGTTCTCCTCCTGCAGCCTCCAGATCTCCTCCTCCAGAACCACTGAGAACATGAGACATCTTCAGGTTCAGCCTTCATGGTTCCTGCTGCTCCTCCTCCTCCTCCTCCTCGTGAACATACCTCTCTTCTTGGCCGGACCTCCTCTCTCCTCCTCCTCGGCAGCGTGGAGATGACGTTTGCGGCTCTCCTCCTTCTCCTCCACGGCCCGCTGCAGCTCGGCGATGGCGTCGTCTTTCCGGAGGCAGACCTCCGTCAGCTCGGACAACTTCTGAAAACCGGCAGACGACACCGGATCTGTCTTCTTCTCTTCAATTTATATTTTATTATAGAAGTATCGGATCAGAACTCGGTATCAGCCGATCCTCATAATCTAATGACTTGGACTCGGAATGGGGGGCAAAAAAACCTGATCGGGACTGAGTCCGAGTCCCTCACTGCTTTTAAAACAATACTGAAAACATTTCTGTTTTATAAAGCCTTTGGTAATTAGCTCCGAACAGCCTTTTTACTTCAATTTATTATTTTCATGCTATTTTTAGTCTTTTATTTTGTGTATTTTTGGTGATTTTATTGTTTTGTTGCTGTAAAGCACCTTGATCTGTCTTTGTCAGTGTAAGAGTGCTTTAGAAATAAAGTGAACATGAACTTATCCTTCCTTGTGTTTATAATCAGCCTGGCAGTTCAGCTGAGGCTGATGTGAAAGCGCTTCACAGATAAAGTGACTGGACCGTCTGTCCGGACAGGAGTTCCTACCTGCATGGCTTCCTGCAGCTGCTCATGCGACCGCTGCTTCTCCAACCGCAGCGCCTCCAGCTCTGCAGAGACAAACAGCCTGGTGGGCATGGAACCAGTAACCACTGGAAAACACTGGAGATGAACCAGTAACTACTGGAACACAGTGGAGATGAACCAGTAACCACTGGAACACACTGGACATGAACCAGTAACCACTGGAACACGCTGGATATGAACCGGTAACCACTGGAACACACTGGACATGAACCAGTAACCACTGGAACACAGTGGAGATGAACCAGTAACCACTGGAACACAGTGGAGATGAACCAGTAACCACTGGAACACAGTGGAGATGAACCAGTAACCACTGGAACACAGTGGACATGAACCAGTAACCACTGGAACACAGTGGACATGAACCAGTAACCACTGGAACACACTGGATGTGAACCAGTAACCACTGGAACACAGTGGAGATGAACCAGTAACCACTGGAACACACTGGACATGAACCAGTAACCACTGGAAAACACTGGAGATGAACCAATAACCACTGGAACACAGTGGACATGAACCGGTAACCACTGGAACACAGTGGACATGAACCGGTAACCACTGGAACACAGTGGACATGAACCAGTAACCACTGGAACACAGTGGACATGAACCAGTAACCATGGAACAAGTGGACATGAACCAGTAACCATGGAACACATGGAGATGAACCGGTAACCATGGAACACAGTGGACATGAACAGTAACCATGGAACACACTGGAGATGAACCAGTAACCACTGGAAAACACTGGAGATGAACCAGTAACCACTGGAACACACTGGAGATGAACCAGTAACCACTGGAACACACTGGAGATGAACCAGTAACCACTGGAACACACTGGAGATGAACCAGTAACCACTGGAACACAGTGGACATGAACCAGTAATCACTGGAACACAGTGGACATGAACCAGTAACCACTGGAACACAGTGGACATGAACCAGTAACCACTGGAACACAGTGGACATGAACCAGTAACCACTGGAACACACTGGATGTGAACCAGTAACCACTGGAACACAGTGGAGATGAACCAGAAACCACTGGAACACACTGGATGTGAACCAGTAACCACTGGAACACAGTGGAGATGAACCAGTAACCACTGGAACACACTGGATATGAACCAGTAACCACTGGAACACATTGGACATGAACCAGTAACCACTGGAACACAGTGGACATGAACCAGTAACCACTGGAACACAGTGGACATGAACCAGTAACCACTGGAACACATTGGACATGAACCAGTAACCACTGGAACACACTGGACATGAACCAGTAACCACTGGAACACACTGGACATGAACCAGTAACCACTGGAACACACTGGACATGAACCAGTAACCACTGGAACACACTGGACATGAACCAGTAACCACTGGAACACACTGGACATGAACCAGTAACCACTGGAACACACTGGATATGAACCAGTAACCACTGGAACACATTGGACATGAACCGGTAACCACTGGAACACAGTGGACATGAACCAGTAACCACTGGAACACACTGGAGATGAACTGGTAACCACTGGAACACGGTGCAGATAACTGGTGTCTACCTGCAGCGTGTGTGTGTGTGTTCCTGTAGTTGCTACATTGTGAGGACCGTTTTGCATGTTTAACTAGCAAAGTGAGGACATTTTTGGAAAGTGAGAACATTTTGGCCGGTCATCACAAAAAAAGCCTCAGAAGAACACCTTTTGAGGGTGAAGATTTGGTTTTAGAGTTTAGGTTACAGTCAGGTTCAGGTTTGGGTTGGGACAAGAGGCTAGGGAATGCATATGTCAATGAATGTCCTCACTTAGACAGATGAACAAGGATGTGTGTGTGTTTGTGCATACCTGCAGCGTGCGTGTCTGCAGACAGACAGCTGTGCACGTTCTGAGCATCCTCTCTGATCTTCATCAGGTCTTCATTCATGGAGCTGATGATGTCATCCAACATGGCCGCCTGCTCCCCCTGCCAAGCAGACGGCATCACAACAGTCATGTCCGTGTTCCTGCAGCCTCCAGGACATCAGATCAGACGTGACAGGTGGTAACACCTGCTGGTAGTACTTCACTCGCTGCCGTACATCAGTAATACTACGTACAGCTCAGCTAGATGGCTGTTCCATCTGTCCTGGATTCTGGTGTGCATCATTCTCTTCACTCCTCTGTAACTGAGGCTTTATGCTACTCACACTTCCAAACAATACCTCAGACACGGCAGAATACGTGCCGAGTGTTTCTCATTGCAGTATCCTCGCTTTGCTCCAGACAGCCAGCCAGTCTGACATTTTCCTCTAAATATGAGCTATAAAATGAGGTTTCCATGGCAACTTGTCCTCCGTGACTACACCCAACACCTGAACTTGCGCTCCATCTGTAGCCAGAGAAGCTGTGTTTTCTTCTCTCTCTCTTCTGGAAGCGTTTATAAGTTTGACAGCTTCATGTCTTACACTTCCTGACAGCAGTCACTTCCTCACCTAAAACGCTGTGTCATCAGCAAAGAAAACACCTGGAACAACGGTGACGCTTCTATGATGTCATTAATGTAAAAAAAAGTTTAGTGCCCAAAACTGATCCCTGTGGGACTCCACATCCAATCTGCATACACTCAGATATTGTACCAGTATAGCACAAGTATAGTACTATATTGATCATTTTCAACCGCAGTTGTAATTTCTTTTATTGATCGTGGATTGGGCCCGAATGGGACACGGATCAGGCATCGATCGGGAATGGATCCAGCATGGATCCAGCTAGGATCCGGCATGGATCGGAATCATGCATGGATCCGGCTTGGATCCGGCATGGATCGGAATCGTGCATGGATCCGGCTTGGATCCGGCATGGATCGGAATCGTGCATGGATCCGGCTTGGATCCGGCATGGATCGGAATCGTGCATGGATCCGGCTTGGATCCGGCATGGATCGGAATCGTGCATGGATCCGGCTTGCATCATGCCTGGATAGTAGGGTTGTCAAAAGTATTGATACTCCGAAAAGTATCGATACTGAAACGCCGTATTAATAACAATACTAATGTGCCATGGTATCGATACTGCAGTGTGCGCGCACTCCACAGGCAGCAGCGGCTGACCGACAGGCAGGCAGAGATCCTGACAGCACATGTTTCTGCTGCTGGAAGTCCAGGTCAGCTCGTCTTATTAGAAAATGAAAAAGGAAAAAGTCTTGTTTGAAAGTGTTTCTCATGAAGCAGACGAAGAAGGAAAACCGAAAGACGTAGACTGTGTGCAAACAGTGCGTCAAAGCGGTCGCAACAAAGTCCAGCAGCACAGCAAACCTGGCAAAACATCTTAAGGACCGACATCCTGGCGTTCATGATGAATTCAGACAGGTTAGTTACTGAAAGCTCCCGTTTATTATGTAACTTAAAAACGCATTATTAGTGACGGTTAGCGCCGCTGCCAGTCCGCATTTCCAAACCTGGACCGTATTTGTAGGAATATGTGTATTAACTCACCATTAACATTCTGATGATATTCACATTTCTCGCCGTCTGTGTATGATCATTATATAATGCGGGTGAAGGAGGCAGCAGGTACTGTTGTCCTGTTCAGAACTGGCTGCTGTCTACTTGTATAGTTCAATACCTCAAAATATTGTTCTAATTATTTTTTGTATGTTTACCTCAAACCAAAAATGGCGTCATTGTTGCTATTATTATTATCATTGTTATTATAGTTTGCACAAAGTCAAAAACTTTTTTTTTCCCCCTTTACCTCAGAAAACTGCTATTTGTATATATTATTACTTATCATTACTTTTAGATTTTTGGATGTTTTACATATTAAAAAAATAATACCTCAGGCAACCTTAAAATATTGTCAAACTGTATTATATTTGAGTATATTTTTAGCATTTATTTGCATATTTATTCAACAAGCATAAGATAAGAGTTTTTTAGTTCATACAAATATTTCTTATGCTCCTGTGTAGTATCGAATGTGGTATCGAGTATCGAATATCTTTTTTAGATATTGATAGAGTTTAAAATTTCAGTATTCTGACCCTAATGGGTAAAAATGATGTGTGGATCAGGCATAGATCCAGCTTGGATCATGCGTGAATCATGCGTGAATCATGCGTGGATCCGGCGTGGATCCGGTTTGGATCCAGCCTGGATCGTGCGTGGATCCGGCTTGGATCATGCGTGGATCCAGCTTGGATCATGCGTGGATCCGGCATGGATCATGCGTGGATCCGGCTTGGATCATGCGTGGATCCAGCATGGATCATGCGTGGATCCGGCTTGGATCATGCGTGGATCCAGCTTGGATCAGGCGTGGATCCGGCTTGGATCATGCGTGGATCCGGCGTGGATCATGCGTGGATCCGGCTTGGATCATGCGTGGATCTGGCTTGGATCATGCGTGGATCCGGCATGGATCATGCGTGGATCCGGCTTGGATCATGCGTGGATCCGGCTTGGATCATGCGTGGATCCGGCTTGGATCCAGCTTGGATCATGCGTGGATCCGGCTTGGATCCAGCTTGGATCATGCGTGGATCCGGCATGGATCATGCGTGGATCCGGCATGGATCATGCGTGGATCCGGCATGGATCCGGCATGGATCATGCGTGGATCATGCGTGGATCCGGCATGGATCATGCGTGGATCCGGCATGGATCATGCGTGGATCCGGCTTGGATCATGCGTGGATCCGGCTTGGATCCAGCTTGGATCATGCGTGGATCCGGCTTGGATCCAGCTTGGATCATGCGTGGATCCGGCTTGGATCCAGCTTGGATCATGCGTGGATCCGGCTTGGATCCAGCTTGGATCATGCGTGGATCCGGCATGGATCATGCGTGGATCCGGCATGGATCATGCGTGGATCCGGCATGGATCCGGCATGGATCATGCGTAGATCATGCGTGGATCCGGCATGGATCATGCGTGGATCCGGCATGGATCATGCGTGGACCCGGCTTGGATCGTGCGTGGATCCGGCATGGATCATGAGTGGATCCGGCATGGATCATGCGTGGATCCGGCATGGATCATGCGTGGATCCGGCATGGATCATGCGTGGATCAGGCATGGATCATGCGTGGATCTGGCTTGGATCGTGCGTGGATCCGGCTTGGATCCGGCATGAATCATGCGTGGATCCGGCTTGGATCATGTGTGGATCCGGCTTGGATCTGGCTTGGATCATGCGTGGATCCGGCTTGGATCATGCGTGGATCCGGCTTGGATCCGGCATGAATCATGCGTGGATCCGGCTTGGATCATGTGTGGATCCGGCTTGGATCTGGCTTGGATCATGCGTGGATCCGGCTTGGATCATGCGTGGATCCGGCTTGGATCATGCGTGGATCCGGCATGGATCATGCGTGGATCCGGCTTGGATCCGGCATGGATCATGCGTGGATCCGGCTTGGATCCAGCTTGGATCATGCGTGGATCCGGCTTGGATCATGCGTGGATCCGGCATGGATCATGCGTGGATCCGGCTTGGATCATGCGTGGATCGGGCTTGGATCATGCGTGGATCCGGCATGGATCATGCGTGGATCCGGCATGGATCATGCGTGGATCCGGCTTGGATCCAGCTTGGATCATGCGTGGATCCGGCTTGGATCATGCGTGGATCAGGCATGGATCATGCTTGGATCCAGCTTGGATCATGCGTGGATCCGGCATGGATCATGCGTGGATCCGGCATGGATCATGCGTGGATCCGGCTTGGATCCGGCTTGGATCATGCGTGGATCCGGCTTGGATCTGGCTTGGATCATGCGTGGATCCGGCATGGATCATGCGTGGATCCGGCATGGATCATGCGTGGATCCGGCATGGATCATGCGTGGATCTGGCTTGGATCATGCGTGGATCTGGCTTGGATCATGCGTGGATCCGGCATGGATCATGCGTGGATCCGGCTTGGATCATGCGTGGATCCGGCTTGGATCATGCGTGGATCCGGCTTGGATCATGCGTGGATCCGGCTTGGATCCAGCTTGGATCATGCGTGGATCCGGCTTGGATCCAACTTGGATCATGCGTGGATCCGGCTTGGATCCAGCTTGGATCATGCGTGGATCCGGCATGGATCATGCGTGGATCCGGCATGGATCATGCGTGGATCCGGCTTGGATCCGGCTTGGATCATGCGTGGATCCGGCTTGGATCTGGCTTGGATCATGCGTGGATCCGGCATGGATCATGCGTGGATCCGGCATGGATCATGCGTGGATCTGGCTTGGATCGTGCGTGGATCCGGCTTGGATCGTGCGTGGATCCGGCATGAATCATGCGTGGATCCGGCTTGGATCCAGCTTGGATCATGCGTGGATCCGGCTTGGATCTGGCTTGGATCATGCGTGGATCCGGCATGGATCATGCGTGGATCCGGCTTGGATCATGCGTGGATCCGGCTTGGATCATGCGTGGATCCGGCATGGATCATGCGTGGATCCGGCTTGGATCCGGCTTGGATCATGCGTGGATCCGGCTTGGATCTGGCTTGGATCATGGGTGGATCCGGCATGGATCATGCGTGGATCTGGCTTGGATCGTGCGTGGATCCGGCTTGGATCGTGCGTGGATCCGGCATGAATCATGCGTGGATCCGGCATGAATCATGCGTGGATCCGGCTTGGATCCAGCTTGGATCATGCGTGGATCCGGCTTGGATCATGCGTGGATCCGGCATGGATCATGCGTGGATCCGGCTTGGATCATGCATGGATCGGGCTTGGATCATGCGTGGATCCGGCTTGGATCATGGGTGGATCCGGCTTGGATCATGCGTGGATCCGGCTTGGATCATGCGTGGATCCGGCTTGGATCATGCGTGGATCCGGCTTGGATCATGCGTGGATCCGGCGTGGATCATGCGTGGATCCGGCTTGGATCATGCGTGGATCTGGCTTGGATCCGGCATGGATCATGCGTGGATCCGGCTTGGATCATGCGTGGATCCGGCTTGGATCATGCGTGGATCCGGCATGGATCATGCGTGGATCCGGCTTGGATCATGCGTGGATCCGGCATGGATCATGCGTGGATCCGGCATGGATCATGCGTGGATCCGGCTTGGATCATGCGTGGATCCGGCTTGGATCATGCGTGGATCCGGCTTGGATCATGCGTGGATAGGGCTTGGATCCGGCTTGGATCCAGCTTGGATCGTGCGTGGATCCGGCTTGGATCATGTGTGGATAGGGCTTGGATCCGGCGTGGATCCAGCTTGGATTGTGCGTGGATCCGGCTTGGATCATGTGTGGATCCGGCTTGGATCATGCGTGGATCCGGCATGGATCGTGCGTGGATCCAGCTTGGATCATGCGTGGATCCGGCTTGGAACCGGCATGGATCAGCCCTGATGTGCGTGCTGTCCTCACCTTGCTGCAGGCTGGGTCGTGGTACGTCTTTTTGACGAGTCTCTGCAGGATCTCCAGCCTCTTCTCGGCGCGCTCCTCCAGGATCTCGGTCTCTCTCTCCAGACGCTCGCTGAAACAAACCCAGGACATGAGAACATTTATTGCGGAGAACATACGCACCTCTAATCACCTGCTCTTCATGTCCACCTGCCGTCTTTATGTCCCTCCTCCTCATGGGCTGGTCATGTGATCAGGACGCTCCTCACCTGTAGTCCTTCTCCATCTTGTTGAACAGCTCCATAAACTCAGCGCTGACTTCTTCTCTGATCTGAGCCTCCAAGACCAAACGCAGCGCCGCCTCCCGGTCCGGCTGCTGGCACAACAGAATCAAATAAATAAATAAATAAATAAACAAACAAACACATAAAACAAAAACAAATGAACATATGAGTAAAAGAATAACTGAAAGAATAAATAAATGTATAAATAAGTTAAGTATAAATAACGATTGTATAAAAAAACATGACTGAATGAATACATAAATGTATACATGAATAAATACAATGAATTAATGAATACATAAATGCACAAATTAATAAATGTATGAATAAATAAATGAATAAAATGAATAAATACAAAAATGTACAACTAATGACTGAATGAATGAATACATTAAAGAATAAATAAAGGAATAAATGAATGTATGAACAAATGTATGAATGCATAAATAAATGGATGCACATACAAATAAATTTTAAAAATGACTAAAATAAATGAATGCACAAATAAATGACTAAATGAATGAATTAATGCATAAATAAATAAATGCACGCACAATTGAATATATGAATGAAAAATTACAAGAACAATCAAATTTACGCTTAAATAGATTACGGAATAAAGGAATGAAAGAATGCATAATGTATGAATAAATAGATTCATAATTAAATGCATAAATTAATATGTGAAAATGAATGAATGAATCAATGCATAAACAAATTAATGAATGAACGCACAAATGAATAAATAAATGAATAAATACATTTATGCATGAATACAGGAATGAAAGAATGCATAATTAATGAATGAACATATCTACATATAAATTTATGCATAAATGAATAAATTAATCGATCGATTAAATGAATGAATAATCCAAACGATCTCTGCTGCTTCCTCGGTTACAGCTCTTACGTTCTGCTCCTCTTCCTCCATCGTCTGGTCCTTCTCTCCGGCCTCCAGGACAGTTCCCTCCATCAGACTCTCCTCCTCCTCCTCCTCTTCATCCCACTCCTCTCCATCGTCATCCTCCTGAACGTCCTCCAGGCTCGTCTCCCAGGCGACCAGCGAGCTCTTCCTGCCCCTCCCCCCCACGTTCCTGCGCTGCTCGGCCTGGTCTATGATGATTGACAGCTCCATGGCCGCCTTGTGGGGGGCGTCATCCTCCAGGATCACTGGCCTCGAGTTCAAGACCACCACCTGGACAGGTGAGGACAGGTGGGGACAGGTGACAGGCAGCAGGTGAGGACAGGTGAGGACAAGTGACAGGCAGCAGGTGAGGACAGGTGACAGGCAGCAGGTGAGGACAGGTGAGGACAAGTGACAGGCAGCAGGTGGGGACAGGTGACAGGCAGCAGGTGAGGACAGGTGGGGACAGGTGACAGGCAGCAGGTGAAGACAGGGAAGGATGAGGGAGGACAGGTGGGGAGCAGCAGGTGAGGACAGATAATCAGCAGCAGGTGAGGACAGGTAAGGACAGGTGAGAGGCAGCAGGTGAGGACAGGTGAGGACAGGTAAGGACAGGTGAGAGGCAGCAGGTGAGGACAGGTGAGGACAGGTAAGGACAGGTGAGAGGCAGCAGGTGAGAACAGGTAAGGACAAGTAAGGACAGGTGAGAGGCAGCAGTTGAGGACAGGTAAGGACAGGTGGGGAGCAGCAGGTGAGACAACAACGGGACACATGGACATGACAGCGTGTGTGTGTCCACCTTTTGGGCGAGGGCGGAGAACTTGAGGACGTTCAGCGTCTCGTCGAAGCAGGACGAGTTCTGGTTGATGTTGACCACCATGGAGACGCGGCCGGCACCACAGAAGAAGAACTGCAGGAAGTGGGTGAGTTTGGACTCCCTGAAGGGGATGTGGTGCTGGAACCTGCAGAGACGGGACAGACATGCCAGCTGGACACGGGAAAAACACGTCCCTGTCTCCTTTATTACAGCGCTGCATTCAGGGACAGGCAGAAATCTGAACTCATGAACGTGTGATCATGATGGACAGTGCCAGGAGGCGTCTGATTGGACAGATATGGACGGGATCTGACATGTGATTGGCTGCAGTCCTGTATGTGTTTTATGTTGAGTAAAGGAAATTTACAGACGTGAACTTCAGAACCACAGTGGTGGGAAGTTTACGGTACCGCGCCGATACAGTTCCACGTATGTTCCGTGTTACCCGAACATACCAGACACATGTTCTGCCCGTCGTTCCGTGTTACCCGAACGCGCCGATACAGGCTTGACATATGTTCCGTGTTACCTGAATGTGCCAGACACGTGTTCATGTTGTTCCGTGTTACCTGAATGTGCCAGACACGTGTTCATGTTGTTCCGTGTTACCTGAATGTGCCAGACACGTGTTCATGTTGTTCCGTGTTACCTGAATGTGCCAGACACGTGTTCATGTTGTTCCGTGTTACCTGAATGTGCCAGACACGTGTTCATGTTGTTCCGTGTTACCTGAATGTGCCAGACACGTGTTCATGTTGTTCCGTGTTACCTGAATGTGCCAGACACGTGTTCATGTTGTTCCGTGTTACCTGAATGTGCTAGACGCGTGTTCCTGTTGTCCCGTGTTACCTGAACGTCCCAGACGCATGTGTCGCCCGTTGTTCCGTGTTACCTGAACGTGCCAGACACGTGTTCATGTTGTTCCGTGTTACCTGAATGTGCTAGACACGTGTTCATGTTGTCCCGTGTTACCTGAATGTGCTAGACGCGTGTGTCTCCCGTTGTTCCGTGTTACCTGAACGTGCCAGACACGTGTTCATGTTGTTCCGTGTTACCTGAATGTGCCAGACACGTGTTCATGTTGTTCCGTGTTACCTGAATGTGCCAGACACGTGTTCATGTTGTTCCGTGTTACCTGAACGTGCCAGACACGTGTTCATGTTGTTCCGTGTTACCTGAACGTGCCAGACACGTGTTCATGTTGTTCCGTGTTACCTGAATGTGCCAGACACGTGTTCATGTTGTTCCGTGTTACCTGAATGTGCCAGACACGTGTTCATGTTGTTCCGTGTTACCTGAATGTGCCAGACACGTGTTCATGTTGTTCCGTGTTACCTGAACGTGCCAGACACGTGTTCATGTTGTTCCGTGTTACCTGAATGTGCCAGACACGTGTTCATGTTGTTCCGTGTTACCTGAATGTGCCAGACACGTGTTCATGTTGTTCCGTGTTACCTGAATGTGCCAGACACGTGTTCATGTTGTTCCGTGTTACCTGAATGTGCTAGACGCGTGTTCCTGTTGTCCCGTGTTACCTGAACGTCCCAGACGCATGTGTCGCCCGTTGTTCCGTGTTACCTGAACGTGCCAGACACGTGTTCATGTTGTTCCGTATTACCTGAATGTGCTAGACGCGTGTGTCTCCCGTTGTTCCGTGTTACCTGAACGTGCCAGACACGTGTTCATGTTGTCCCGTGTTACCTGAATGTGCTAGACGCGTGTGCCTCCCGTTGTCCCGTGTTACCTGAACGTCCCGGACGCATGTGTCGCCCGTTGTTCCGTGTTACCTGAACGTGCCAGACACGTGTTCATGTTGTCCCGTGTTACCTGAATGTGCTAGACGCGTGTGTCTCCCGTTGTTCCGTGTTACCTGAACGTGCCAGACGCGTGTCCATGTTGTCCCGTGTTACCTGAACGTGCCAGACACGTGTTCATGTTGTTCCGTGTTACCTGAATGTGCCAGACACGTGTTCATGTTGTTCCGTGTTACCTGAATGTGCCGGACGCATGTGCCTCCCGTTGTTCCGTGTTACATGAACGTGCTAGACGCGTGTCCATGTTGTCCAGTGTTACCTGAATGTGCTAGACGCGTGTGTCTCCCGTTGTTCCGTGTTACCTGAACGTGCCAGACGCGTGTCCATGTTGTCCAGTGTTACCTGAATGTGCTAGACGCGTGTGCCCCCCGTTGTTCCGTGTTACCTGAACGTGCCAGACACGTGTTCATGTTGTTCCGCGTTACCTGAATGTGCCAGACACGTGTTCATGTTGTTCCGTGTTACCTGAATGTGCTAGACGCGTGTTCCTATTGTCCCGTGTTACCTGAACGTCCCAGACGCATGTGTCGCCCGTTGTTCCGTGTTACCTGAACGTGCCAGACACGTGTTCACGTTGTTCAGTATTACCTGAATGTGCTAGACACGTGTTCATGTTGTCCCGTGTTACCTGAATGTGCTAGACGCGTGTGTCTCCCGTTGTTCCGTGTTACCTGAACGTGCCAGACGCGTGTCCATGTTGTCCCGTGTTACCTGAACATCCCAGATGCATGTGCCACCCGTTGTTCCGTGTTACATGAACATGCCAGACACGTGTCATGCCCATTCCCATGTAGATTACATTTCTGGTCTTGCTCTGGGGTTTTCTGCACATTTCTAAATAAATGCAACTTCTACATGTTTTATCCTCTCTATGAGGCCGATGCAACTTCTAGGAAACAACGAGCCGTGATTGGCTGGAGGTGTGACGTACTTGGCGTTCTGGTTGAGCCTCATGGCGTTGATGCACTTGCCCAGCGTCAGCAGGGAGCTGTTGATGTTCCCGGCCTCCTTCAGACGCTCGCCGGTGTTGTTGGTCCGGGAGCAGCGCTCAGAGCCGGCCAGGTCGCAGAGCGCCAGCCTGGACACACAACAGGAGTCATGGCTCCGCCCACACATAGGCTCCGCCCATAACCCAAGCCCCTCCTGTTGGCAGCAATACTCACTCGCTGATGCCCAAGACTCTGGGAACACCCACATCCTCCACACGCAGGATCCGCACGGAGAAGATGCTGTGGCTGCAGGGAGGAAGAGGAGAGGAAGAAGATGAGGAGGAGAGGAGGAGGAGGAGGAAGAGGAGGGGATGAAGATGAGGAGGAGAGGAGGAAGAGGAGAGGATGAAGATGAGGAGGAGAGGAGGAGGAGGAAGAGGAGGGGATGAAGATGCAGACCTCCTGCTGGACAGATGGTTGAGTCTGGTGGAGGAGAAGCTCTGGTTCCTCTTCCCGATCTTCATCACCCTGTAGGCCTCTTCAGAGCTGCTGACCTGGACCCAGCGCAGATCTGACACACACACACACACACACACACACACACACACACACACACACACACAGTTTTCATTCCTCATGGGGTCTTTCCATTGACATAATGCATTCCCTAGCCCCTTACCCTAAACCTAACAGCCATAACTGATTGCCTAAACCTAACCCTTGTCCTAATCCTAACCTAAACCTAATTGGAACTTAGTCTCTAAAACCTAATCTTGACCCTCAAAACGGGGTTCATCCCCATGGGGACCGGGAAAATGTCCCCACGAGGGCAAGACGTCCCCACAGTGATGGTAAAAATCCAGAACACAGTCCCCACAATGTTGCAATTACGCGTCCACACACACACACACACATGCATGCATGTGTCAACAACACACACACACACACACACACACACACACACACACGCACACACACGCATGCACATGTCAACAAACACACACACGTACACACACACATGCACACACGTGTCAACAAACACACACGTAAGCGCGCACACACACACACACACACACCTGAGGAGACGGACAGACTACAGGTGAACGTTACCTTTGATGAAGGAGTTTCCTTTGACATCCTGAGACAAACGCAGCACGGTCCCTCCTTTGTCCAACGGGAACCTGAAACACAACACCAGCTTTACGTCCTGTCTACACACCATGACGGAGCACCGGTCTGAGGACCGTAGAGACATGTTTACCATCACCGATCAATTATCTATAGATCCATCAACATGGTTCATGTTCCAGATGGAACAGTAAGGAGGAGGACGATAGTCGATAAATGATAATGATAGAAAATAATCACTGATTGTGAATCTTTTTACAGGCGTGATGCTACTTCTTGCTACATGGCTACTCAGGGCTATGCATCACTACGTGTGGCTACTTGTGGCCAAGTGTGGCTACATGCCGCTACGTGTAGCTACATGTGGGTACGTGTCGCTAGGTGTGGCTACATGCTACAATGTGCTGCTACTTGTGGCTACGCATCACTATGTGTGGGCTACATGCCATTACGTGTCGCTCCGTGTTGCCACATGCTACTACGTGTTGCTACGCGTGTCTATGTGCTACAATGTGTGGCAACGTGCCGCGGTGAGCTGAAGGTGAGGCAGTTACCTGTTCCAGCAGGTCATGGATGCTCTCGTTATAAATCTCACAGAATGAGACCCAAACAGAGAAGCGAACGTTGGAGGAGACATCCAAGTTGAAGCTGTCAGCCTCGGAGACGCTGCTGTCGCTGCTGAGAGACGAACCTGGACACACAGGCAGGCGTTAACGTGGAGGACAGGCGTTAACGTGGAGGACATACGTTAAAGTGGAGGACAGACGTTAACGTGGAGGACAGACATTAAAGTGGAGGACAAACGTTAACGAGGAGGACAGATGTTAACGTGGAGGACAGACGTTAAAGTGGAGGACAAACGTTAACGTGGAGGACAGGTGTTATTGAAGAAGACAGGCATTACCATGGAGGACAGCTCCCTACTGTAGGACTCACCTTCCAGGAACGCCGACCTCCCAGACGTCAGAGTCTTGTCGCTCTGCAAAGACAGCAGAATCAAGTAAGCACGGCGGGCGCCAGTGATGATGTGCACGGCTGGAGGTGTGTCTCACCGGCGATGATGCACACACCTGTGGGCGTGTCTCACCGGTGATAATGCACACACCTGTGGGCGTGTCCCACCGGCAAGGATGCACACACCTGTGGGCGTGTCTCACCGGCGATGCTGCACACACCTGTGGGCGTGTCTCACCGGTGATGATGCACACACCTGTGGGCGTGTCCCACCGGCAAGGATGCACACACCTGTGGGCGTGTCTGACCGGCGATGATGCATACACCTGTGGGCGTGTCTCACCGGTGATGATGCGCACGCCTGTGGGCGTGTCTCGCCGGCGATGATGCACACACCTGTGGGCGTGTCTCACCGGCGATGATGCGCACGCCTGTGGGCGTGTCTCGCCATCGATGATGCGCACGCCTGTGGGCGTGTCTCGCCGGCGATGATGCACACACCTGTGGGCGTGTCTCGCCGGCGATGATGCATACACCTGTGGGCGTGTCTCGCCGGCGATGATGCACACACCTGTGGGCGTGTCTCGCCGGCGATGATGCATACACCTGTGGGCGTGTCTCGCTGGCGATGATGCGCACACCTGTGGGCGTGTCTCACCGGTGATGATGTGTACACCTGTGGGCGTGTCTCACCGGTGATGATGTGTACACCTGTGGGCGTGCTTCACCGGCGATAATGCGAGCGTACTGTGGGCATGTCTCATCGGGGTTGATGCGTACACCAGTGGGCGTGTCTCACCAGTGATGATGCGTTCATCTCTGGGCATGTCTCATCGGTGGTGATGCATACACTTGTTGGCGTGTCTTATCTGTGGTGATGCGTACACCTGTGGGCGTGTTATCTGTGGTGATGCGTACACCTGTGGGCGTGTTATCTGTGGTGATGCGTACACCTGTGGGCATGTCTCATCGGGGTTGATGCGTACACCTGTGGGCGTGTCTTACCTCTTTCAGCTGCCTCAGCAGGTGCTTCTTGCTGCTGCTCTCTGCTGCCTGCTGGTCTGGCGTCAGTCTGCTGAAGTCGCGGCAGCGCTGAGGCTTCAGGTCGCCGCGGCCGTACAGCCGGCCCTCCACACTGTTGAAGATGACCGCCAGGGACCGGGGCAGCAGACCTGAGTCATGCTCCGGACCTGAGACAGACGGGGACAGACTGTGAGACAGTGGCAGGGACTTAGACGGAGTGGACGGGACGGGTTCTGACCGAGGAAGGTGAAGGTTTTCCCTGCGTTGGTGACTCCGTAGGTAAACACCAGACAGTTTCCTCCCTGCAGGACGTCTCGGACCAGTCCACGGACGGAGCCATCAAAAACCGTCCTCTGACTGGCCTCCGGACCGAACACCTGGAGGACAACGGCGGGAATGTTTCAGAGCTTTGCCGTGAAGACCAGCGGACAAACGGGTGGGTTCAGGTGGGACGGTACCTGTGTGAAGGTGAACCTCTGCGCGGTCTGTGGGAGGGGCTTCTCACTCTGGCGGGATAATTGACAGTTCCGAGGAGCCTTCAGGACCACGGTGTCAGGACCCTCGATGGACACACAGTCCTGCAGAGGAAGACAAGCTCAGACAGGCTGACGGACAGGTAGGAGGACAGATGGGTGGACAGGTAGACGGACAAATGGGAGGACAGATGGGTGGACAGGTAGGACAGGTGGGAGGATGGGTAGACGGACAGATGGGAGGACAGGTAGGACAGGTGGGAGGCCGGGTAGACGGACAGATGATGGACATGCAGGAGGACAGGTGGGAAGACGGGTGTACAGGCAGGAGGACACTCTGGGACGTCCTCTCGCCTCTGAGCAGGTGCAGCGGCTTGTCTGTCTTTCCCTTGTTAATGTCTCAGGAGTAAACAAACATTTATTACATGTAATAATGAAGTTATGAAGATGATGAAGAGGAGCCGACTGCTGGACAGCAAGGCAGCCACATCATCATTCTGCCGCTACCGCGCTGGGCAGGACTCCTTAAAGGAGAAGAGGAAACTGTCTGGAGGAATTCTGGCCCCTGACGGCCACCATACATTCATAACATGCTTTACCCATCGGTACCACTAGATGGCAGGAAAGCATCTGTTTTTTATCTGATCTGCACGAGTGTGATGAACGATGTTCTGATGATGCGTTCAGGGACCTGTGTGCACGCGTTACCTGAGACTCCCCGTTGTCACTTTCAGCTGCAGTGAACGGACGAACCCTCAGGTACACCTGCAGGTTCTCCGTTT
This sequence comes from Atherinomorus stipes, assembly GCA_023101725.1. Lineage (NCBI taxonomy): Eukaryota > Metazoa > Chordata > Actinopteri > Atheriniformes > Atherinidae > Atherinomorus > Atherinomorus stipes. Next base: position 50,900 of record JALJCO010008681.1, read on the forward strand.
GTGACTCAGGAATGTCCTGCAAGCAGAGGAGCCACATTAGCCACCACCATCATCATCATCATCGTCATTTTAATATAGGTACATGGACAGGTGTCTCACCTGTGATTGAACAGCTGCAAACTCGTCCAGCAGGTCCTTCTTGATGTCCTCCACCTCCACCGGTCCCACCCGGTCAGGCTTCCCGGCCAAACATGACTCCATCATCTCTGTCCACACGGAGACACGTCTTTACACCAGATACACGTCTTTGCGCTAGAGATGCATCTTTACTCTAGACACATCTTTACGAATCAGACGCATCTTTACCCCACAGACACATCTTTACACCACAGACACATCTTTACACCACAGACACATCTTTACACCACAGACGCATCTTTACACCACAGACACATCTTTACGCCACAGACACATCTTTACACCACAGACGCATCTTTACACCACAGACGCATCTTTACTCTACAGACATCTTTACGCCACAGACGCATCTTTACGCCACAGACACATCTTTACTCTAAAGACATCTTTACGCCACAGACGCATCTTTACCCCACAGACACATCTTTACACCACAGACACATCTTTACGCCACAGACACATCTTTACGCCACAGACACATCTTTACGCCACAGACGCATCTTTACACCACAGACACATCTTTACGCCACAGACACATCTTTACACCACAGACACATCTTTACGCCACAGACACATCTTTACACCACAGACACATCTTTACACCACAGACGCATCTTTACACCACAGACGCATCTTTACTCTAAAGACATCTTTACACCACAGACGCATCTTTACACCACAGACGCATCTTTACTCTAAAGACATCTTTACGCCACAGACGCATCTTTACGCCACAGACACATCTTTACCCACAAAGACATCTTTACGCCACAGACGCATCTTTACGCCACAGACGCATCTTTACTCTAAAGACATCTTTACGCCACAGACGCATCTTTACGCCACAGACACATCTTTACTCTAAAGACATCTTTACGCCACAGACGCATCTTTACGCCACAGATGCATCTTTACTCTAAAGACATCTTTACGCCACAGACGCATCTTTACGCCACAGACGCATCTTTACTCTAAAGACATCTTTACGCCACAGACGCATCTTTACGCCACAGACACATCTTTACGCCACAGACGCATCTTTACGCCACAGACGCATCTTTACGCAACAGACGCATCTTTACGCCACAGACGCATCTTTACGCCACAGACGCATCTTTACGCCACAGACACATCTTTACGCCACAGACGCATCTTTACTCTAAAGACATCTTTACGCCACAGACGCATCTTTACTCTGAAGACATCTTTACGCCACAGACGCATCTTTACGCCACAGACGCATCTTTACTCTACAGACACATCTTTACTCTAAAGACATCTTTACGCCACAGACGCATCTTTACGCCACAGACGCATCTTTACATCACAGATGCATCTTTACGCCACAGACGCATCTTTACTCTAAAGACATCTTTACGCCACAGACGCATCTTGACTCTAAAGACATCTTTACGCCACAGACGCATCTTTACTCTAAAGACACATCTTTACGCCACAGATGCATCTTTACTCTAAAGACATCTTTACGCCACAGACGCATCTTTACTCTAAAGACATCTTTACGCCACAGACGCATCTTTACTCTAAAGACATCTTTACGCCACAGACGCATCTTTACGCCACAGACACATCTTTACTCTAAAGACATCTTTACGCCACAGATGCATCTTTACGCCACAGACACATCTTTACTCTAAAGACATCTTCACGCCACAAACGCATCTTTACATCACAGATGCATCTTTACGCCACAGACACATCTTTACTCTAAAGACATCTTTACGCCACAGACGCATCTTTACGCCACAGACGCATCTTTACGCCACAGACACATCTTTACTCTAAAGACATCTTTACGCCACAGATGCATCTTTACGCCACAGACACATCTTTACTCTAAAGACATCTTTACGCCACAGACGCATCTTTACGCCACAGACACATCTTTACTCTGAAGACATCTTTACGCCACAAACGCATCTTTACATCACAGACACATCTTTACTCTGAAGACATCTTTACGCCACAGACGCATCTTTACTCTAAAGACATCTTTACGCCACAGACGCATCTTTACGCCACAGACGCATCTTTACTCTAAAGACATCTTTACGCCACAGACGCATCTTTACTCTAAAGACATCTTTACGCCACAGACGCATCTTTACGCCGCAGACGCATCTTTACGCCACAGACGCATCTTTACGCCACAGACGCATCTTTACTCTAAAGACGCATCTTTACGCAACAGACGCATCTTTACGCCACAGACGCATCTTTACGCAACAGACGCATCTTTACGCTACAGACGCATCTTTACGCAACAGATGCATCTTTACGCAACAGACGCATCTTTACGCAACAGACACATCTTTACACAGCAGACACATCTTTACTCTAGACGCATATTTACGCCACAGACACGTCATTACACCACAAACGCATCTTTACTCTAGATGCATCTTTACGCCACAGACGCATCTTACGACCCAGACACATTTTTACACCACATGCACATGAACACCCATCCATGAGGAAATTTCCTCTGGAAAGCAGAAAATCTTTTATGATTCACCAGCTGCCAAGATTGAGATTAACCTTGACCGGACAACATGTCAGCGAGCAACATGAAGTATTGCGTTATGTTCACAGCTCTCTGCTGCCATTGGTCGGCTCGTGTGTAGTGTAGTCTGCATAATGCTGTGGCATACTGAACTTTAATGACACCACATTTTAACTTAGTTTCGCTTTTAAAAATAATCCCTGTTCATTTTATCCTCCTTACAGCGGATGATAGCAAGCAGCGAGTCCAGGATGAAGTGTTTCACTCAATTACCACCAAAATCATTTGAACACAACGCACTGTAATTCCCACAAGTGGAAAGGTTCATCTTTCCTACAACACACGAAGGCAACATAAATCCCCAGTCCTGCTCAAACGTCCAAAAGTGTTTTTACATGATCAAGATTCAGCATAACCAAGTCCAAACAAAGTGACAAGTGACCTCAGTAGAAACAACAAACACAAACAATGACCTCTCGGTAAATAAACACAAGCAAGAACTCCATGTTGTTAGCGTTAGCATTAGCCACATCTAGGTAATTTTGGTGTTTTTAGCATTTTTCCATGAATAAAACACAACGCTGAATCATAAATGTGAAAATAGCGCAGACTGGAACTCACTCTGCGCCTCTTTGATTCCCCGCGTGGCCACTTTATTCGTAGAAAACATGGATAACTGTTGCTAACGTTAGCACTGCTGCCTGCGGTCCGCTCCGCGGTCTGTGTTTAAATCTGAGCCGCCGGACCAATCACGGACCAGATACCAGGAAACGTCACTGATCTCGTTAGCGTTTGCAGTTACAATCTCGCGAGACTACTTTCTCGCTAACAGAGTGCGGTAGTGTGCGTCCTGAAACAAGTAGCTGCTGAAATGGGTTATCCTCATAGAAATATTATTTCTATGGTTATCCTCGCAGACGAGATTTTCCCGTAGTGGTTCAGTCCCGTCCCTGTTGCCTAGCAACAAACTCCACAGCTGTCTAGTAACGGCTTTCTTTCCGCTTATTCCTTCAGCTACGTTGTAAAAAATTATTATTATTATAATATGGAACCTTTTTATTTATCTTTCGTTACCTTAACGTGGACTCCCCATTAAGCCCTTGTTACCCCACGAATAATATCACACAAAACGGATTTTCAGACGCAAAAACTCTTTCTTTTTTTTTTTTTTTTTTTTTTTTTTTTTTTTTTTTTTTTTTTTTTTTTTTTTTTCTTTCTTTCTTTCTTGTTATGCTTGACCGCACATTTTTAAATTTTCATCAGAGATTATCAGTTGTTTCTAACTATGAACAATAAAGAAATAAAATACCTAACTTTGCCTGATTTATAACTACATGGATTTTTACAATCGACCTACTTCTCTTCACTTAAAAAAAGTAGAATTTAAAAAAAGATCTGTAAAAAAAAAATGTCTCCTACCCTTTGGTTTAAATTCGGTTTAAATCCCCCCCCCCCCCCCCCACATTAAGGGTTGGAGTGTGTATGGGATTAGATTTGTGCATACAAAATGAAGCAAAATTAAGAATTTGAGAGAAAAAAAGAAGACAGATCCCCCCTGTCAGTTTAGCTTCGGAGCCCCGTCATGCTTGTTTTCATGTTTTATATTTTGTGTGTTTGTTTTTAATATTTCTGTTGAACCACAATTCAGAATCAATGTCATGATTTTCATAGAATTTTTTATTTATTATTACTTTTGTCATTTTCATCTTATTTCACTGGCAGATGAGTTGTTTCCCTTCTTTAATCAGAGGGTATCAGTAGCTTTGAGGACGACTGTAGTAACTCTTGGTGCATCAGTTCACCTCTCACAGGGTTCTATGTTCCTATTAGCTCCTTCTGGTTCTGGTTCTGGTTCTGGTTCTGGTGGTCCTTTAGTCCTGCCACAGATTGTCAGATGGACTGAAGAGAGGACTTTTGATTTGGTTTTCTTTCCTTTTTCTTTTATTGTAGTTTATGTTCAGTGCACAATATGCAATAAATCCTAGTTACAAAGCGGTAGTTAATCATCATGACTGGGCTTTCAGAGAATGGGGGGAAACATTAAAACGGAAGGGTGGGGGACTTTTTTAAAAGATCTTTTTTGCAATTCTACTTGACATTTTTTTAAGTGATGAGAAATATTGTAAAAATCCATGTAGCTAGCCTATAAAACAGGTAAAGCTAGGTATTTTGCTTCATCCCACAGAAGATGAGAGAGAATGAAGCTGCAGAGCTACGAGTGTAATTATGGTTATTTTCATGGATTTTTAAGTGTGAAATGAAGTGTTTACTGGCAAGAAACAACAGATAATCTCTGAGGGAAATTTGAAAATGTGCGGACAAGCATAAAAAAAAAAAAAAAAAAAAAAAAAAAAAAAAAAAAAACAAGAAAGAAAGAAAGAAAGAAAGAAAGAAAGAAAGAAGAAGAAAAGTTTTTGCCTCAGAAAATCCATTTTGTTTGATATTATTTGTGGATTAACAAGGGCTTAATGGGGAGTCCACGTTCAGGTAACGTCAGATAAATGGAAAGGAATAAAATGCAACATTTCATATAATAATAACAATAATTATTATTATTATAACGTAGCTGAAGGAATAAGCGGAAAGAAAGCCGTCACTAGACAGCTGTGGAGTCTGCAGTTGCTAGGCAACGGGACTGGAGCACTATGGGAAATTCTCGCCAGCTGCCGTTTCAGGAGGCTGCTGCGGACTGTGCGGACTTTGTGGCCGTAGTGTGCGTTAGGGCTGGACGATATGTCGATATGAAAATTATATCGATATATTTTTTAATGAGATATGGAGTTCAACATTTGTTTGTTTTGTCTTTGTATATAAATGCCAACTTTACTACGGTTCATCACATTTAATCCTGTGTAATGTTCCTTACTTGAATCTGTGAGTATTATCACTAGAGCTGGGAGAAAATATCAATACACTGAAATATATCAGCATATTTTCATATGCTGATGTCATATCAGTATTTAAAAATGTGATATTGATCTATTTTACTAATGAAATCTCGCGAGATTTCATTAGTAAAATAGATCAATATCACATTTTTAAATATCTTTTAAAAATCTGCAGATGAAAATATCGCGATATTTCAGTGTATCAATATTTTTTCCCAGTCCTAATTACTACATACAGTATTTCTGTCTACATTTTATCGTTCTTGAACAGCTGAGCATTATTTAATCAAGTTAGTTTAAATGAAACTACTTGTAACATCATATTTGTTTCTGACTGTAACAAAATATTTGCTCTCACGTTGCGATAAAAATATCAGGATATATATCGTATAACGATATTCAGCCTAAATATATTGAGATATGACTTTTGGTCCATATTGCCGAGCCCGAGTGTGCAGCCTGCAACATGAGACACGCTTTGATGCAATCACTGCAATCAGGTGTTTCTGTAACGTCCAATCAGACGTCTGCACCTGCTGACAGGTATGTTGGTCCATGTTCATGGAAAGATGCTCTCAATTTTCTAGAACAGTTTTTTTTCATTCTTATTTATTATTTTTAAAACCAAAGTTTTGTAATGTTGTGATGTTTTTTGTGATGTTGTAATGCATCTTCTGAGGACCCGTCTGGAAACCACGTTTCCCATTTTGGGAAAATCAATAAGTGACTTGACCTGAACTTTATTCTGGTAACTTATTCTTCTGTTTTTGTCTCCTGAATTTTCCCTAAAGGTTCCTGATATACTGTTATTATTCTTTGAAGAACTAAGAGGGGAAAATGGTGTAACTTTCCTCTTCTAATGGAAGTTGTTTTTGTTTTTTCGGCCAGTGTTTTGGTGCGTCCACCATCCATTCATGTCACAGCAGAACATATTTTACTGTGAACCAGCTTCTGTCACCTCCATGATCACAGTAATTATTAAAAAGGTCCAACAGAAGATCCACCTGCTGCAGAGGCCGAATACTTTCCTGAATAAAGTACGTTCCTGAGAAAATGTTATGTACTTTTTCATCATTATTTAATTGCAGCTTTTAACTTTTTTCTCACAACTTTACTGTTACATGTTCCCGTGAATCCACTTTGCATCTTACAAAAGAAATTAAACTAAACTTGAGCAAAGCAAAAGAAAAAAAGAAACATAAGTTTATAAGTGAATCAAATGGAAGCACACACATCCAGTCTCATTAAATATCTATGACACATTAGAAAATCAAATCAAATATATATATAACAGAAAAAAAGGCTTTTTTCTTCCTCTCGCCTCGCGCTCCGTCGTCTTCATCAGATCTTCTCCAGAAAGTTCCCCGTCTGTCCAGCAGGGGGCGGAGACGCACCGCGGAACCTTTCTCCGTTTGTTTCACTCGGTCTAATAAAAACGTGACCCCCACCGAGCCGGTGCACTTCCGGGTGGGAGGTCGCGCTGAATCCACACGTGAGAGAAGAAACGAAGAAAACAAGAAACGCGATCCGGAGGGAAGGAGAGAGATCATTTCCAGGTACGAGACCAACAGGAGGAGACACGGCGCACGCGAGAGTTCTGCTCATGTCCTCCGGTTCTGGTCGTTCTGCGAGGTTCTACCTGTTCTCTGTGGTTCTGAAGGTGCCCCCCCCCCCCCTTTAAAAAGAAATGATCAAACTAAGATTGCGAACGTTTCCCATCATGTGGACGCGGGAGGTTCAGGAAGGAACCAGTCTGGATACAAACCCAGAACCCAGAACCGAACTTTTCTGTTGGTGTTTCATGACCCTGATGATGATGATGATGATGATGATGGTGGGTTTCACCTAGGGTGACCAGATTCCATCTAACCAAATGTGGGACAAAGACTCCATAAGTGTGGAACAATAACCAATAACATTTCATACATGTGTGTATTAATATATGTACATATATATAAATATATATATATATATTTATATATGTATATTGCCTGTGTGAAAAAGTGTTTGCCTTCTTCCTGATTTCTTATTTTTTTGCATGTTTGTCACTTAAATGTTTCATATCATCAAACAAATTTAAATGTGAGACAAAGATAACACAAGTAAACAGAAAATGCAGTTTTTAAATGAAGGTTTTTATTAGTAAGGGGGGGGAATCCAACCCTCCACGTCCCTGTGTGAAAAAGTGATCTTCCCCTAAACCTAATAACTGGTTGTTCCACCTTAGCAGCAACAACTGCATCAAGCGTTTGTGATAACTGGCAGTGAGTCTTCTACAGCGCTGTGGAGGAATTTTGTTCCACTCATCTTTGCAGAATTGTTGTAATTCAGCCACATTGGAGGCTTTTCCAGCATGAACCGCCTTTTTAAGGTCATGCCACAGCATCTCAATGGGATTCAGGTGGGGGCTTTGACTAGGCCACTCCAAAGTCTTCATGTTGTTGTTCTTAAGCCATTCAGACGTGGACTTGCTGGTGTGTTCTGGATCATTGTTCTGCTGCAGAACCCAAGTGCGCTTCAGCTTGAGGTCACCAACAGATGGCCGGACGTTCTCCTTCAGGATTTTTTGGTAGAAGCAGAATTCATGGTTCCATTTACCACAGCAAGTCTTCCAGGTCCTGAAGCAGCAAAACAGCCCCAGACCATCACACTACCACCACCATGTTTTACTGTTGCTATGATGTTCCTTTTCTGAAATGCCGTGTTACTTTTACGCCAGATGTAATGGGACCTCCACCTTCCAGAAAGTTCCACTTTTGTCTCGTCAGTCCACAGAGTATTTTCCCAAAAGTCTTGGGGATCATCAAGATGCTTTCTGGCTAAACTGAGACGAGCCTTTATGTTCTTTTTGCTCAGCAGTGGTTTTGGTCTTGGAACTCTGCCATGCAGCCATTTTTGCCCCCCAGTCTCTTTCTGATGGGGGAGTCATGAACACTGACCTGAATTGTGAACCGCATGTGAAAATATCACAAAATGTTTGTGAATTCTCGTGAGATTTCATTAAAAAATGATGAAATATCACAAGACTTCATTGGTAAATAGATGGATACGGCGTTTTAAACCGGGTCCGGTTCTGCTCGGCAGGATGGAGAAGAAGCAGCGGAAGCACCAGCAGAAGCTCAGCGGGCCAAAAGCCCAGAAGAAGAAGCTGAGGAAGCAGGACGTCCCGGCCGAGGACGATGCTCGGAAACGGAACCCCAAAGCGTTCGCGGTCCAGTCGGCGGTCCGCATGGCCAAGTCCTTCCACAGGTGGGTTCTGATGATGATGATGCTCGGAGATCCGGGCCTGAAGCGTTCTGCTCTGACTGTGTTTCTTCTTCAGGGCTCAGGACATAAAAGCTAAGAAACACCACATCCCGCTGGTGGACCGGACCCCTCTAGAACCTCCTCCGGTCGTGATTGTCGTTGTCGGACCCCCCAAGGTGGGAAAGAGCACCCTGATCCGCTGCCTGATCAAGAACTTCACCCGGCAGAAGCTGAAGGACATCTGTGGACCGGTCACCATCGTCTCTGGTAAGTCTGGACTCCGTCTGACCCGGGAGCTGCCTCAGAGAACCAGAACCGCCCCCGCCAGGGGGTCAACAGCAGGTTCCCGTGTTCAGAACCAGAACCGTGTTTGTGTAAAACCACCAGATCAGAACCAGAACCGTGTTCCTGTAAAACCACCGAGATCAGAACCAGAACCGTGTTCCTGTAAAACCACCGAGATCAGAACCGTGTTCCTGTAAAACCACAGAGACCAGAACCAGAACCGTGTTCCTGTAAAACCACCAGATCAGAACCAGAACCAGAACCGTGTTCCTGTAAAACCACCGAGATCAGAACCAGAACCGTGTTTGTGTAAAACCACGAGATCAGAACCAGAACCGTGTTCCTGTAAAACCACGAGATCAGAACCAGAACCAGAACCGTGTTCCTGTAAAACCACCAGATCAGAACCAGAACCGTGTTCTAGGTCTTAACTGTGTGACTTGTGTTCCTGTAAAACCACGAGATCAGAACCGTGTTCTGGGTCTTCACCAAACCAGATGAAGCCATCAGAACCAGAACCGTGTTCCTGTAAAACCACGAGATCAGAACCAGAACCGTGTTCCTGTAAAACCACCGAGATCAGAACCAGAACCGTGTTCTGGGTCTTAAAACCAGATGAAGCCATCAGAACCAGAACCGTGTTCTAGGTCTTAACTGTGTGACTTGTGTTCCTGAACCCCAGGTAAGAAGCGACCGTCTGACCTTCGTAGAATGCAACAACGACATCAACACCATGATCGTAAAACCTCGCCAAAGTCGCCGACCTCGTAAGTTCACAGGAAAGCACCAACAGGATGAATGTTCCTCTGATGTTCCTCTGATGTTCCTCTGATGTTCCTTTGAATGTTCCTCTGAACGTTCCTCTGAGTGTTCCTCTGATGTTCCTCTGAATGTTCCTCTGAATGTTCCTCTTAATGTTCCTCTGATGTTCCTCTGATGTTCCTTTGAATGTTCCTCTGAACGTTCCTCTGAGTGTTCCTCTGATGTTCCTCTGAACGTTCCTCTGATGTTCCTCTGAATGTTCCTCTGAATGTTCCTCTGATGTTCCTTTGAATGTTCCTCTGAATGTTCCTCTGAACGTTCCTCTGAATGTTCCTCTGATGTTCCTCTGATGTTCCTTTGAATGTTCCTCTGAACGTTCCTCTGAGTGTTCCTCTGATGTTCCTCTGATGTTCCTCTGATGTTCCTCTGATGTTCCTTTGAATGTTCCTCTGAACGTTCCTCTGAGCGTTCCTCTGATGTTCCTCTGAACGTTCCTCTGAATGTTCCTCTGATGTTCCTCTGAATGTTCCTCTGATGTTCCTCTGATGTTCCTTTGAATGTTCCTCTGAATGTTCCTCTGAACGTTCCTCTGAATGTTCCTCTGATGTTCCTCTGATGTTCCTTTGAATGTTCCTCTGAACGTTCCTCTGAGTGTTCCTCTGATGTTCCTCTGAACGTTCCTCTGATGTTCCTCTGAACGTTCCTCTGAATGTTCCTCTGATGTTCCTCTGAATGTTCCTCTGATGTTCCTCTGATGTTCCTCTGAACGTTCCTCTGAATGTTCCTCTGAGTGTTCCTCTGAACGTTCCTCTGAATGTTCCTCTGAATGTTCCTCTGAACGTTCCTCTGAATGTTCCTCTGAATGTTCCTCTGAATGTTCCTCTTAATGTTCCTCTGATGTTCCTCTGATGTTCCTCTGAATGTTCCTCTGAATGTTCCTCTGAATGTTCCTCTTAATGTTCCTCTGATGTTCCTCTGATGTTCCTCTGAATGTTCCTCTGATGTTCCTCTCAGTGTTCCTCTGAATGTTCCTCTGATGTTCCTCTGATGTTCCTCTGAACGTTCCTCTGAATGTTCCTCTGAGTGTTCCTCTGAACGTTCCTCTGAATGTTCCTCTGATGTTCCTCTGATGTTCCTCTGAATGTTCCTCTGAATGTTCCTCTGAATGTTCCTCTGATGTTCCTCTGAGCGTTCCTCTGAATGTTCCTCTGATGTTCCTCTGATGTTCCTCTGAACGTTCCTCTGAATGTTCCTCTGAGTGTTCCTCTGAACGTTCCTCTGAATGTTCCTCTGAATGTTCCTCTGAATGTTCCTCTTAATGTTCCTCTGATGTTCCTCTGATGTTCCTCTGAATGTTCCTCTGAATGTTCCTCTTAATGTTCCTCTGATGTTCCTCTGATGTTCCTCTGAATGTTCCTCTGATGTTCCTCTCAGTGTTCCTCTGAATGTTCCTCTGATGTTCCTCTGATGTTCCTCTGAACGTTCCTCTGAATGTTCCTCTGAGTGTTCCTCTGAACGTTCCTCTGAATGTTCCTCTGATGTTCCTCTGATGTTCCTTTGATGTTCCTCTGAATGTTCCTCTGAACGTTCCTGTGATCCAGGAACCCGTTCTCCGTGTTGAAGGTGTCCGGTCAGACAGAGGAACCACTCTGCAGATGATTTGTCCGTGTTTCTGTCTCCAGGTTCTGATGCTGATCGACGCCAGCTTCGGTTTTGAGATGGAGACCTTTGAGTTCCTCAACATCTGTCAGGTTCACGGGTTCCCGCGCATCATGGGGGTCCTGACTCACCTGGATTCCTTCAAGAACAACAAGACGCTGAGGAAGACCAAGAAGAAGCTGAAGCACCGCTTCTGGACAGAGGTGTACCAGGTAATCCTCAGGACCTGCTGGTCTGGACCAGAGTCTGGACCAGAGTCTGGACCAGAGTCTGGACCAGACTCTGATCCAGACTCTGGTCCAGACTCTGGTCCAGACTCTGATCCAGACTCTGATCCAGACTCTGATCCAGACTCTGGTCCAGACTCTGGTCCAGACTCTGATCCAGACTCTGGTCCAGACTCTGGTCCAGACTCTGATCCAGCCTCTGGTCCAGCCTCTGGTCCAGACTCTGGTCCAGCCTCTGGTCCAGACTCTGGTCCAGACTCTGATCCAGCCTCTGGTCCAGCCTCTGGTCCAGACTCTGGTCCAGACTCTGGTCCAGCCTCTGGTCCAGACTCTGGTCCAGACTCTGGTCCAGACTCCCTCCATCAGGACGGAGGTCTTACGGTGTGCTTTTTTACCTGCAGGGGGCCAAGCTCTTCTACCTGTCAGGGATGGTGTTCGGTGAATACCAGAGTCAGGAGGTGAAGAACCTCGGCCGCTTCATCTCCGTCATGAAGTTCCGTCCTCTGGTGTGGCAGACGTCCCACCCGTATGTCCTGGTGGACCGGTGAGTGTGGCAGACGTCCCACCCGTATGTCCTGGTGGACCGGTGAGTGGGAACCGCACGCTGTGGAGAACACGGCCGCTTCCAGAAGGTTCCACCAAAAGATCTGTTTATACGTCCATCCGTTTATCCATCCCTCCGTTTATACGTCCACCGGTTAACCTCTTTATCCACCCCCCCCTCCCCTCCTCTCCCTCCGTTTATACGTCCATCCGTTTATCCATCCGTTTATATGTCCATCCGTTTATACGTCCATCCGTTTATCCATCTGTTTATACGTCCATCCGTTTATCCATCTGTTTATACGTCCATCCGTTTATCCATCTGTTTATACGTCCATCCGTTTATCCATCCGTTTATACGTCCATCCGTTTATCCATCCGTTTATACGTCCATCCGTTTATCCATCCGTTTATCCATCCGTTTATACGTCCATCCGTTTATCCATCTGTTTATCCGTTTATCCATCTGTTTATACGTCCATCCGTTTATCCATCCGTTTATACGTCCATCCGTTTATCCATCCCTCCGTTTATACGTCCATCCGTTTATCCCTCCGTTTATACGTCCATCCGTTTATCCATCCGTTTATACGTCCATCCGTTTATCCCTCCGTTTATACGTCCATCCGTTTATCCCATCCTGTATCCGTTATCCATCCCTCCGTTTAGGAGGGGGGGGGCATTTTCCCTTACTCCATCCGTTTATCCATCCCTCCGTTTATCCGTTTATCCATCCCTCCATCCCTCCAAAGCCACATATGTGGTGTAAATGTTCCAAATGTGGTTTTTGGGGACGTGTCCTCTGCTGGACCGCACACTGGGATATTGTCCATGAAGACCACAACAGAATGGAGGACGTCCTGGAGTCCATGAATGATGATGACATCTCAGATTAAGACGAGACGGTTGCCACGGTGACAGAGAAGATGTGCTGTTACCAGACTGAAGGTGAAAACGTCATGTCCAGATCTTCTTATGATGTGTCCCTGTCCTCTGTCCTGCAGCATGGAGGACTTGACAGACCCTGAGAAGGTCAGGACGGATCCCAAGTGTGACCGCACCGTGTCTCTGTACGGCTACCTGAGAGGGACACATTTAAAAAGCAAAGGCCAGGTCCACGTTCCAGGTACGTCCCCGTCCTCTGGTCCGCAGAAGACCTGCTCCTCAAAGCTGGTCCAAGGACAGAGCTCTCATGGTGTCCCCCCCCCGTGTCTCCCCTGTGTCCTCCCCCCCGTCTGCAGGTGTAGGAGACTTCCAGGTGGGGGACGTGAACTTCTTGCCGGACCCGTGTCCCCTGCCGGACGCTCAGAAGAAGAGGGCGCTGAATGAGAAGGAGCGTCTCCTGTATGCCCCCATGGCGGGGGTGGGGGGGCTGGTGTACGATAAGGACGCCGTTTACATCGACCTCCCAGCCAATCACGTCGCTCAGCAGCAGGTAAGTGCGCGTCTCGTCTCGTAGAAGAAGCAGCGTGTTGTTGCAGATGTTCTGGGATGACGCGGTTCCGCTTCAGCAGGAGGTCCGGCCCACGACCGAGCTGGTCCAGTCCCTCATCGACACGCACGCCACGCTGGACGCCAAGATGGCCGCCAGCAAGGTGTCTCTGTTCAGCGGCTCCGCCACCCTGGACCCCGCCCACGTCAGCGACCGCACCAGGTGAGAGGCAGGTGTGGTCTGGAGACATGATGAGGAAGAGGGACAAGTCCTCCTCAGATGATCATCATCACATCACACTCATGACATCATAAACTCACCATCATCATGACATCATCATCATGACATCACACTCATGACATCATAAACTCACCATCATCATGACATCATAAACTCACGATCATCATGACATCACACTCATGACATCATAAACTCACCATCATCATGACATCACACTCATGACATCATAAACTCACGATCATCATGACATCATAAACTCACGATCATCATGACATCACAATCATCATGACATCACGATCTTCATGACATCACCATCCAGACTGGTTTCCTGCTGTCCTCTGATCTTCCTCATCTGTGTCTCAGAGATCCGGACGGACGTGAGGAGGAGCGGGTCTGGGATCCCAGAACCGAACGGGAGCGCAGGAAGGTGGTCTTCGCTGGAGAGGAGGAGGAGGAGGAGGAGGAAGAGGAGGAGGATCTCAGCGGGGCCAGTGATGAGGAGGAGGAGGAGGAGGATGGTGAACAGGAGGATGAAGATGAAGATGAAGATGATGATGATTCGTCTACATACCTCAACGAGGCTGGAACTGAAAGTTGTAAACCACCGAAGAAGAAACAGAAGGTGGAGGAGAGGAGGAGAGAGGAAGAGGAGGTTCCAGCCTTCGCTGACAGTGAGGATGAGCTGGAGGTGAGCGAGGAAGAGGAGGAGGAGGAAGATGGAGGAGACTCTGGACACAGCTCTGCTGAGACTGATGATGATGATGATGAGGAGGAGGAGGAGAGTGAAGCTGAAGATGTGATGAAGAAACAAGAAGCCAGAGAAGAGAGTGAAGAGGAGGAAGAGGAGGAAGAGGAGGGTGAGTTTGCTTCAGTTGTGTTGCAGCAGATTCAGAACCGGAGGAGGATCCGATGCTGGATGATGTCATCGGGCCGATGCTGGATGATGTCATCGAGCCGATGCTGGATGATGTCATCGGGCCGATGCTGGATGATGTCATCGGGCCGATGCTGGATGATGTCATCGGCGATGCTGGATGATGTCATGGCGATGCTGGATGATGTCACGGGCCGATGCTGGATGATGTATCGGCGATGTGGATGATGTATGAGCCGATGCTGGATGATGTCATGGGCCGATGCTGATGATGTATGGGCGGCTGGATGATGTCATCGGCCGATGCTGGATGATGTCATCGGGCCGATGCTGGTGATGTCATGGGCCGATGCTGGATGATGTCATCGGGGATGTGGATGATGTCACGGGCGGTGCTGGATGATGTATGAGCGATGGTGGATGATGTCATCGGGCCGATGCTGGGGCGATGCTGGATGATGTATGGCGATGCTGGATGATGTATATCGGGCCGGGGGGAGGGATGCTGGATGATGTCAGGCGATGCTGGATGATGATATCGGGCCGATGCTGGATGATGTCATCGAGCCGATGCTGGATGATGTCATATCGGGCCGATGCTGGATGATGTCATCGGGCCGATGCTGGATGATGTCATCGGGCCGATGCTGGATGATGTCATATCGAGCCGATGGTGGATGATGTCATGCTTCATGGGGAAGCTGTTCGTTAGTAAATCTTCATCTTCCTCAGAAGATGAAGCTCCCTGACGTCGTCCCCAGCAGCATGCTGACGTTCTCCGACCGAGAACCTGCTGAGCTGCAGCTTCTGTCTGCGACTGTGACGACGTTCCACTGATGTTCTGCCTGTTCTGTCTGCAGGAGCTCTCAGATGGAAGGACGGCCTCCAGCAGAAAGCAGCAGCCGCGTTTCTACGGCAACAAGAAGCTGCTCCCAACCTGAGGAAGCTGGTTTACGGTTCAGGTCTCTGAGACGTTTTCTTTGTCTTCGTTCTCTCTGTGGGTGACGTGGCAGTTGCCATAGCAACCAGGTAGCGCTGCAGAATCGTGATGAACGTTCCTGCTCCGGGTTCCAGCGCTCTTCTCTGTGTTCTGCAGTTGTCGAGGCAGATGATGCTGAGGATGAGGAGGAAGAACTGGGAGGATTGTTCCGGATCAGCCGTCCTCAGAAGACGAGAACGTCTCAGTCCAACGCTGTGGACTGTTCCCGCTTTGTCTCCGAGACGTCCCACAGCTGGGACACGGAGGAGGTAAGCCTGCTCATCTGCCCCACACCGATGTTCCCATGTTCCCGGGTTCCACACGTTCCTGATGGTCCCATGTTCCCCACGTTCCACATTTCTGAGGTTTTATGGTTCCACACGTTCCCCATGTTCCCGGATTCGACGCGTTCCCGATGTTTCGGGTTCCACACGTTCCCGATGTTTACGGGTTCCACACGTTCCCGAGTTCCACATTTCTGGTTTTCTATGGTTCCACGCGTTCCCGATGTTTACAGATTTCACACGTTCTCGATGTTCCTGGGTTCCACACATTCACGTTGTTCCCGGGTTCAATATTTCTGAGGGTCTATGGTTCCACATGTTCCTGATGTTCCCGGGTTCCCCATGTCTGACTTTTTATGGTTCCACGCGCTCCTGCTGGAGTTCCTGACGTTCTCAGGTTCCACGCGCTCCTGCTGGAGTTCCTGACGTTCTCAGGTTCCACGCGCTCCTGATGTTGGAGTTCACTGACGTTCTCAGGGTTCCACGTTCCTGGGTTCCACGTGCTCCTACTGGAGTTCCCGACGTTCTCGGGTTCCACGCGCTCCTGCTGGAGTTCCTGACGTTCTCAGGTTCCACGCGCTCCTGCTGGAGCTTCCACACGTTCCCGATGTTGGTTCCACGCGCTCCTGCTGGAGTTCCTGATTTTCTATGGTTCCACGCGCTCCTGATGGAGTTTCTGGACGTTCTCAGGGTTCCCCTCCTGATGGGTTCCTCAGGTTCCACGCGCCCCTGAGTTCCACGTTCTCAGGGTTCCACGGCTCCTGATGGAGTTCCTGACGTTCTCAGGTTCCACGCGCTCCTGATGGAGTTCCTGATGTTCTCAGGTTCCACGCGCTCCTGATGGAGTTCCTGACGTTCTTAGGTTCCACGCGCGCTCCTGATGGAGTTCCTGACGTTCTCGGGTTCCACGCGCTCCTGCTGGAGTTCCTGACGTTCTCAGGTTCCACGCGCTCCTGATGGAGTTCCTGACGTTCTCAGGTTCCACGCGCTCCTGCTGGAGTTCCTGACGTTCTCAGGTTCCACGCGCTCCTGATGGAGTTCCTGACGTTCTCGGGTTCCACGCGCTCCTGCTGGAGTTCCTGACGTTCTCGGGAACAAACACTTTTACCTCAGCAGCTGTTTGTCCTGTAAATACGATGCCGGCAGACTGACCTTCTCATGATGTCGGAGTCTAACTTGTGTCTCGTCCAGATGCTGGACTCCATCAGGGACTGCTTCATGGTTCCACATGTTCCTGATGTTCCCGGGTTCCACATGTCTGACGTTCTATGGTTCAGTGCTGCGTCTCCCTGATGAGATGAAACTTGTCTCCTCAGATGCGGGACTCCATCAGGGACTGCTTCGTGACGGGGAAGTGGGAGGAGGACCAGGATGCAGCCACGCTGCTGAAGGACGACGGTGAGCAGAACACGCGGTTCTAGATTCACGTGTGTCCATCTGGACAGAGACAGAATCAGGATTTATGACCCTGGTCGGGGTCTGGTCTCTGTCTTCATAACAGGGGGGTCAAGTCTGGTCCTCCAGAACCGCAATGCTGCAGCTTTTAGCTGCGTCTCTTCAGAAGTTATTATAGTTCAAATAAGCTAACGACAAAAAAATAAATAAAAGAAAAAAACATGGAATTAAAATAAAATTGACAGTTTTTAAATAAAACAAAAACGAACTGAAACGAACTAAAATTATTGCAAAAACCTCCTTAGTTTTAGTCTTTGAAGATTTAATCCATCAGCATTTTGCGTTGATATGAAATCTGTTTCCATTTAATCTGTTTACTTTGTTCTACCGGTTTTACTCCGAGTTACTTTCTGATGATTTTGAATGTTACATCAGACAAACACCCATAATATACGAAACACTGACACGAAGAAAACTAAACTACAACTGAACATTTTTCAGAAAATAAAAACTGGCAAACCTGCTGAAATGAAAAACAACGTTAAAACCGTTCGAACCGCACCTGAATCCGACCATCACCAGCCTCTGCAGAGCTGCGTGACGTGTCCACGAGGTTATTCAGGTGCTGCAGAAGCGATGCGTGGAAAAGCTGCAGGGTTCTGGTTCTGGTTCTGGTTTTGGTTCTGGTTCTGGTTAGGGCTAGGGCTGGGCGATATATCGATATGAAAAATATATCGATATATTTTCAAATGATATATGGAATTGGACCATATCGCCCATATCGAGATATAGAGTTTAAAGTGTGTTTGTTTTGTCTTTGTATATAAATGCTGACCTTACGAGGGTTTGTTACATTTAATTCTGCGTAATGTTCCTTACTTCCTTGTGCGAGTATTATTACATACAGTATTTTACAGTATTTCTGTTTACATTTTATCATTCTTTGAACAGCTGAGCATTATTTCATCCGGACTTTTTAAATTAAACTACTTGTAATGTCATATTTGGCTCCGACTGGAACAAAATATTTGCTCTCACTTTGTGATAAAAATATCAACATATATATCGTGTATCGATATTCAGCCTAAATATATCGAGATATGACTTTTGGTCCATATCGCCCAGCCCTAGTTAGGGCTGGGAATCACTAGATGCTTCGCGATACGTTACTATCACGATATTTTTCCTACGATAACGATAATATAACGATACAACGATTCTGCAAAAATCGATATATTGCAACAAATTTGTCCACGATAGACCACAATATTTGTCCCTGAAGACGTTCTACATTTATCGACCAAAGTGAATCCGTGTGAAATGAATTACAAAATATTATCAATCAGCACATAAGTGACATCAGTTCATATGAAACAGTGAAACAAAGTGCACAGTGGTTCTTCTTAAGAAAGCATATGAAAAATAAACATTTCAGTCATTATTTCATCATAATCTCAAACATCTGGGTGTTCTATGAAAACCTGGACACACATTTTAATTTTACTTTACACCATGTTTAAAGTTTAACCTGAACCTGCAGATGCACGTAGATATCGGTGCTGATGCATGTAGATATCGGTGCAGATGCACGTAGATATCGGTGCAGATGCACGTAGATATCGGTG
>JALJCO010008681.1:75000-120000 GCA_023101725.1 Atherinomorus stipes
GTAAGACGGGTCCTGGTTTTCCATCTGGGGTAAGACGGGTCCTGGTTTTCCATCTGGGGTAAGACGGGTCCTGGTTTTCCATCTGGGGTAAGACGGGTCCTGGTTTTCCATCTGGGGTAAGACGGGTCCCGGTTCTCCATCTGGGGTAAGACGGGTCCCGGTTCTCCATCTGGGGTAAGACGGGTCCTGGTTCTCCATCTGGGGTAAGACGGGTCCTGGTTCTCCATCTGGGGTAAGACGGGTTCTGGTTCTCCATCTGGGGTAAGACGGGTCCTGGTTCTCCATCTGGGGTAAGACGGGTCCTGGTTTTCCATCTGGGGTAAGACGGGTCCTGGTTTTCCATCTGGGGTAAGACGGGTCCCG
This sequence comes from Atherinomorus stipes, assembly GCA_023101725.1. Classification (NCBI taxonomy): domain Eukaryota; kingdom Metazoa; phylum Chordata; class Actinopteri; order Atheriniformes; family Atherinidae; genus Atherinomorus; species Atherinomorus stipes. Next base: position 75,364 of record JALJCO010008681.1, read on the forward strand.
GTTTTCCATCTGGGGTAAGACGGGTCCTGGTTTTCCATCTGGGGTAAGACGGGTCGGACTGGACGTTGCACCTGCAGACTTCAGCGTTTTATCTGTGCTGTCAGAGCTAAACGGTCAGATAGAAGCGCGCCGTAGATGTCCATCTATAAACACCAGGTCCGTGCAGCAAACATCGCAGACATGGCCGATATCTGATCGTGTCGCAGCTGTGAGTGTTTGCATGTGTGCATCATCGGCCAATCAGATGGAAGGGAAATGATCTCATAGTTTGCTTCCCGTTATGTCGGTATCCTTCCAGGTTCCTGGTGTCTGACAGACGACGCGTTTCCGTTGCTTTTATCGTGAATCAAATCATTATTGCAGGTCTCGGAGGTCAACACGTGAACAGACGTGTTGACCACATCGGGCTCTGCGTGGTGCCCCCACTTTGGCCCACTTTGGCCCACTTTTGGCCCACTTTGTCCCCCTTTGGCCCACTTTGGCCCCCTTTGGCCCACTTTTGGCCCACTTTTGGCCCCCTTTTGGCCCACTTTGGCCCCCTTTGGCCCACTTTTGGCCCACTTTGGCCCCCTTTTGGCCCACTTTTGCTGAGAAAAGCTGAATTTTGGCATGTGGTGGTTTTTCCACGGCTGTTAGCATAATCCACTTTATCTATCCACGATCCGGACAGTTTCCAGCCTTGCATGAGGTGGACGGACACAGGATGACCCGGTAGATGTAGTACACAGTTAAACACTAAGTCTGGGGGGGTCATGACATTCTTTTAGGCATCGTGGCTGAAAGTTGAAAAACCACGGATGTGAAGGACTAAGGCTGGTTATGAAGGGACGATCTGGGGACAGACTTCCAGGGACAGACGGGAAGACGTGATGATGGGATGTTCAGCAGGACCGTCAGAACTAACAGAACTCTGGATTAAAATCTCCAACTGAAACTGATGTTAAAGCAGCCGTATCATGAAAATGGACTTTCAGAGCTTTTCAGCATGTTACTGTTATTTCCTCATAAAAACTTCATTTTAGTCGTTTTTTCTTCATCTGTGCATATGTGAGTATATATATGAATATTCAGCTGTAGCTTCTTAACATAACTGACTGACACCGGTATACGTAACGAGCTGCACCAATCAGGAAGCGACAAACACGCATGTGCAGCATCGTAGCCAGACGCCCTCTTTGTGGAACAGAAACTCTTAGAGAATCCGAACCTATACACACTCTCTGAGGAAGAAACTAACAGCTGCAGGAAGATTTCCTCAGAGACAAACAGCCATCAGATAACAGACGTTTGATCCACATTCAGGAGGAAAGAGTTTTTTAGCTCTAGAGGACGGCATGCTGGGAAAAATGTGGTTGCGTTCAGCGTGGGAGTTTATTTGTTGTTCTGGACGAACTGACTTGCAGAAGTGGCTGGATTATAACTTCAGGAGCAGAAAAAAACTCAACTTTGTGTGTGAACTTCACTCCGAAAACTTCATGAATGTCGGGCAGTAAAGTGTTTTTTTCTCGGGGATTATTTCTGAAACCTGACGCAGTTCCTGCTATAAAAACGCCTCATGGACAGAAAACAGCACCGGTGAGAGAAAACGTCTCTCAGATCAATGCTAACGGTTAGCATATGATTTGTTTGCTAACTTACATACTTGTCAGGGTCTCTGTGGTACTTCTGTGGTACTTCTGTGGTACTTCTGTGGTACTGCGTGTACTTTAACTCCATATCAGATCTGGGTGGAGCATTCAGCTCCATAACAGGCTGCTCCGTTTTATCCCGCCAATCGGAGTCCGATTATCCATCAGTGTTTACAGATAACATCCACGTGAGCTGCCGGTGTTAAGAACAATTCTGTTACCGTCAGAATCAGTGTCTCTTCCGGGCGACGTCATGAAATGGACGTAAAACATGTTGTAATTGGTCGAGAGCTCTGTGGATCAGGACAGTCGGACATCTTACTTCCGTGTTGGAAATTAGACGCATAGAAAACCGAATATTTACACCAGATTAGTTTCTATGGTAACGATGGAACATGTTTAGCTTATAAATGCCTGGATTTGACTTTTGGAACGTTTGAAAAGCTGATGCAGCTGCTTTAATGGGAAGTGAGCGATCTGACCAATCAGCTGTGGTTATTTTGGCCTGCACTGATCTCAGGAAGCAGGAGGAGGTTTTTCAGGTGTGATGTCAGTAACGGTAACCGGTTCTGTTCTGTCCCCGCAGGTCCCATCACCCCGCAGGGAACCGGGTTCCTGGCTGTGCAGTCGGTCGCAGGAACCAAAGTAAGTTTCAGTCCCAGAGACGCCGTTACCTCCACCGAGGTCGTGTTTTTGGTTCCGTTGGTTTGTTCGTCAGCAACTTTACAGAAAAAGTTCTGGACGGATCGACCTGGAACGTTCAGCAGCCGTGTGTCTCGGCCCAAAGACGAACCCGGTAAATGTTGGTGGTGATCCGGATCACCTTCTGGATCCAGGAACGCTTTGAAGGATTCTTTATCAGTGTGAGATCGGCCACATTTTGGAATTGTTAACTCCGTACAGATGGCCCGAGTGTTCGGTAAAAAATTACAAGAAAGGATCTCAATGAGTTCTAGAATGTTTTTAAAGTTGATCCGGATCCAGAGAAAATTCCGGAATCTTTGATCCAGAACACACAAAGATGAGGGAAGTTTTTGGGGAATTTTCAATGCTGAAAGGAAACAAATGAAGATCCAGAGATGCAGCGAACATCAAACTGCAGCTGAGACGCTGCTGTACGTTCTCATGGTTCCAGATACTGCTGTACGTTCTCATGATTCCAGATACTGCTGTACGTTCTCATGGTTCCAGATACTGCTGGGATGTTTTCATGGTTCTCCGCTTCGTCTCTGCTTCGTCGCTGCTTCGTCTCCGCTTCGTCTCTGCTTCGTCGCTGCTTCGTCTCCGCTTCGTCTCTGCTTCGTTTCTGCTTCGTCTCTGTTTCGTCTCCGCTTTGTCGCTGCTTCGTTTCTGCTTCGTCTGTTTCGTCTCCGCTTTGTCGCTGCTTCGTTTCTGCTTCGTCTGTTTCGTCTCCGCTTCGTCTCTGTTTCGTCTCTGCTTCGTCTCTGTTTCGTCTCCGCTTTGTCGCTGCTTCGTCACTGCTTCGTCACTGCTTCGTCACTGCTTCGTCTCCGCTTTGTCGCTGCTTCGTCACTGCTTCGTCTCTGCTTCGTCGCTGCTTCGTCTCTGCTTTGTAGCTGCTTCGTTTCTGCTTTGTTTCTGCTTCGTCTCTGTTTTGTCGCTGCTTCGTCTCTGTTTCGTCTCTGTTTCGTCGCTGCTTCGTCGCTGCTTCGTCTCTGCTTTGTCACTGCTTCGTCTCTGCTTCGTCGCTGCTTCGTCTCTGCTTTGTCTCTGTTTCGTCTCCGCTTTGTCGCTGCTTCGTCGCTGCTTCGTTGCTGCTTCGTCTCCGCTTCATTTCTGCTTTGTCTCGTCTTCCTCTCGTCTTTGTCGCTCCTTTGTCTCTGCTTCGTCTCTGTTTCGTCTCCGCTTTGTCGCTGCTTCGTCTCTGCTTCGTCACTGCTTCGTCTCTGCTTCGTCGCTGCTTCGTCTCTGCTTCGTCGCTGCTTCGTCTCTGCTTTGTCGCTGCTTCGTTTCTGCTTTGTTTCTGCTTCGTCTCTGTTTCGTCGCTGCTTCGTCTCCGCTTCGTCTCTGTTTCGTCGCTGCTTCGTCTCTGTTTCGTCGCTGCTTCGTCTCCGCTTCGTCTCTGTTTCGTCGCTGCTTCGTCGCTGCTTCGTCTCTGCTTCGTCGCTGCTTCGTCGCTGCTTCGTCTCTGCTTTGTCGCTGCTTCGTTTCTGCTTCGTCTCTGTTTCATCGCTGCTTCGTCTCTGCTTTGTCGCTGCTTCGTTTCTGCTTTGTTTCTGCTTCGTCTCTGTTTCGTCGCTGCTTCGTCTCCGCTTCGTCTCTGCTTCGTCGCTGCTTCGTCACTGCTTCGTCTCTGCTTCGTCGCTGCTTCGTCTCTGTTTCGTCTCCGCTTTGTCGCTGCTTCGTCTCCGCTTCGTCTCTCTGCTTCGTCTCTGCTTTGTCTCTGTCTTCGTCGCTCTCTGCTTTGTCTCTGCTTCGTCTTCTGCTTCTTCTCTGCTTCGTCCGCTTCGTTGCTGCTTTGTCGCTCCTTTGTCTCTGCTTCGTCTTCACTTCTTCTCTGCTTCGTCTCGTCTTTGTCGCTCCTTTGTCTCTGCTTCGTCTTCACTTATTCTCTGCTTCGTCTCGTCTTTGTCGCTCCTTTGTCTCTGCTTCGTCTTCACTTCTTCTCTGCTTCCTCTCGGCTTTGTCTCCGCTTCATTGCTGTAAAAAAATACAAGCTAAGCTTGTAGAAAAAGCTCGGGGTGAAAGTTATTAGTTTATGTTGTGATAACTTGACTCGTACTGTAGCAGCTGGAAAAGTCCTGAAAATGTCCTGGAAAAGTCCTGGAAAATAACTTCAAAAAGAGAGTGGGAACCCTGTCTCTACGGTCTGGTTTCCATGTGTCATGGTTTCCGTCAGCGTTTCCGTGACTCCGTCTCCTGATGTCTCCGTCTCCTGATGTCTCCGTCTCCTGATGTCTCCGTCTGCAGGCCACCTTTCGCATCGCAGCCACCGGAGTGGTCCTGGATCTGGATAAATCCGTGACCGTGGTGAAGAAGCTGAAGCTGATCGGATACCCCTACAAGATCTTCAAGAACACCTCCTTCATTAAGGTGAGCGGACGATTCGCTCAGTCATGACGCTCCAGCTGCTCCAGGTGTTGGGGTGAACGCTGCTTCCCGTCCAGCTGCTGACCGGCTCTGTTAACAGGGGATGTTCAACTCGGTGCTGGAGGTGGCCAAGTTCGAAGGTGCCTCCGTACGGACGGTGTCCGGGGTCAGGGGTCAGATCAAGAAGGCGCTGTCCACTCCGCCAGGAGCTTACAGGGCCACGTTCGAGGACCGGCTGCTAATGAGTGGTGAGTTCAAAGACAGCTGGGACAGTTGACCGCTGAGGTGCATCTTTGTGGTGAGGACTAAAATGTTTTCCACTCTGACAATCGTGGATGAAAGCAGCAGCATGGCAGCGACTGTCATCGTTACGTCTTCATTTTCATCGTTCTCGCATCGATATCTACGGCACTGAACCAGTTTGTGGGTGGAGACGTGTCTGGACTCAAACGTCCGCCTGATGTTTTCCTGCTTGTGTCGTGCAGACATCGTGTTCCTGCGATCCTGGTATCCCGTATCTGTTCCTCAGCTCTACAACCCCGTCACCTCTCTGCTGCTGCCCGTCGGCCAGAAGGACTCCTGGTCTGGGATGAGGACTCTGGGTCAGCTCAAACACGACCTCAGCATCCGCAACAAACCCAACAGCGACTCCCTGTATAAGGTAGGCAGGAACGGATCGGATGTGTGCGCTCCTGCACTACGCATCCGCTCTCAGCTCAGACGTACCTGAGACTCAAACCGACCACCTGGTGATGTGGAAATCTGTTCCTTTCCCTTCCAGCCAATCGTCCGAGCCCAAAGACGCTTCAACCGCCTCCACATCCCCAAAGAGCTGCAGAAAGCTCTGCCCTTCAAAAGCAAACCCAAACAGCAGCAGGCCAAAGGAAAGACGGCCAGAGACCTGCAGAGGCCGAGCGTGATCCGGGAGCCCCACGAGAGGAAGGTGAGCAGATCTGCACGGCCCAGTGTTCAGAGGAGGGAGAACAGACGGGTGACGCAGCGGCGACGCAACTGATGCAGCGGTGACGCAACTGTGACGCAGCGGTGACGCAACTGTGACGCAGCGGTGACGCAACTGTGACGCAGCGGTGACGCAACTGTGACGCAGCGGTGACGCAACTGATGCAGCGGTGACGCAACTGACGCAGCTGTGACGCAGCGGTGACGCAGCGGTGATGCAACGGTGACGCAACTGTGACGCAGCGGTGACGCAGCGGTGATGCAGCGGCGACGCAGCTGTGACGCAGCGGCGACGCAACTGTGACGCAGCGGCGGCGCAACTGACGCAGCGGCGACGCAGATGTGACGCAGCTGTGACGCAGCTGTGACGCAGCAACTACGCTTTACTTTTTTAATCGTCATTTGTTTTAGAGGAGGATTAAATATTAATATCCTGCACTTAAAGGGACCAGAGGCAGGAATTTAAAAACCAAACATTCATGTCCGTGTTTTTCATGCTAATGGGTGATGAAGCTCTAAATACCAAAAATAACGTTTCCACCACGTTTCTCTCCGTTGCCTTGAACAGGCTGTGTGCTGCATAAAGCTGCAATTCGGTGTCTGAATTTCCCGCGCTGCCCTGCAGACGTGACGTCATTAACGCTGCAGACGTGACGTCATTAACGCTGCAGACGTGACGTCATTAACGCTGCAGACGTGACGTCATTAACGCTGCAGACGTGACGTCATTAACGCTGCAGACGTGACGTCATTGATGCTACATCTGCAGTTCTGATGCAGGAAGAAGACGGTCGCGGTAAATAAAAACACTGTAAGTGATAGTTATGGATTCTTCTGCCGTCAGAAAACGATCCAGATCAACTGAAAGACACTAAAACGTGGAACTACGGAGAAAAAGCGTATAAACAACATTATAGCTTCAGTTTGTGCTCCGTGACGGCTTGGTGGGGGCTGCAGGTACCTGAAGCGCCAGTCGCGAGTTTCGTCTCTTAATCTGGTCTCTGGTCCATTTAAAATTTAGCTTCACTACAAAAGTGAGCTTCAAATGTACTTTTTAAAAGTAAACGTTAACTGAACTTGAATGAGTGAACTGAAGAGTCTTTCCGTCACTCCAAGGAGGATCAGATAAGATCTCTGACGTGTCGTCGTCAGAGTTGAAGCTGCAGAGTCGAGCTCAGATTTCTCAGTTAGAGCTGAACTTCCCGGAAAAACGCTCAGGAACACTGAAGGAAACCAGTTTGCTGTGACTCCAGTGTGCTCTCCCCCTCTGACAGGTGGCCGCCCTGCTTCACGCTCTGGGCAACGTCCACGGACACAAGAAGAAGAAGGCCCGGACGGCTCAGCACGCCCGACACAAGGAGTTCCTCCAGCAGAAGGAGCAGCAGGAGGAGGCCAAGCTGAAGAGACAGCGGGAGGCCAGGAAGAAGCTGTACCGGGTCATGGGCCAGACGGAGCAGAGGAAGCAGAGGTCCAGCCTGAAGGGGGCCTCCAACCAGGACTAGTTCCCCGTATGTGGACTCCTGCAGCTTCAGGACCGGGACACTCGGGGCTCTGCTGCAGAGCGGATCTGAAGTCAGCGTGCTTGATGTTTGAACTTGTTTTAATAAAACGCAACAACGATTTATAAAATGTGAGCTCAGATGAGTTTGCTGCTCCGTCAGCCCGTCATGTGTTCGCTCAGCGAGCTCAGACCGGGACAGCTGCTCTTCCTCATACGGAGGAGGAGGATGATGGCCAGGACAGCTGCTCTTCCTCATACGGAGGAGGATGATGGCCGGGACAGCTGCTCTTCCTCATACGGAGGAGGATGATGGCCACCGAAGGAAGAAAAGAAAATCTGAGAAAAATGTCCGAACTCTGACTGTTTTTCAGCCAGCGTGCTGGAAACGTCACAGCAAGGTCATCATAGTTAACTCAAACTCACAAAAATGAAAACTAAAATGAAAAAACATTTTTGTTAACTGCAATAAAAATGAAAATGACAGTTTTTTAAAAAAACGATAAACTGTATTGTGTCTTTCAAAAACTAATTAAAATTAGTGCAAAAACATCTTTAATTTTAGTTTTTGTAAATTTATTTAATACATCAGCTTTTTGGGTTGATGTGAAATCTGTTTACTTTTGCTTTTATTTCGAGTGACTTTTTGATGATTTTGAATGTCATACCAGACAAATACCTGTAATTTATGAAAAAAATCCCCACAATAAAACTAAGACTGAAACTAATAAAAACTAAACTAAAACTAAGCATTTTCCAAAAAATAAAAACTAGCAAATCTGCTCAAAAAACTAAGTGAACTGAAAAAAGAAAAAGTCAAAACTAAATAAAAACTGACACTAATGAAAAATCTAAAACTATTGTAACCGTGTGTCACAGCAGTCGCATCTCCGGCTTGCTGATGTTTAAAAGCTGCCAGAGACGAACCATCAGCATTCGTGCTGATTCTTCCAGATCAAAAGCAAAATGTTCAGAGGAAGTTTGCAGGTGAGCGATGACTCGGGGATTGTGAGGAAGTTACGACCCATTTCAGATCCAAAAACTGCAACTTCACGGAGCTGCAGCTGTTCTGGTGAGAGACAAATACAAACGAAGTAAATGAGTGTGTTTCTCTCCTTCTCATCCTCTGCTGAACTCTGGTCGGACATGAGCACGGAAACATTTACGTCACTAACCAATGATGAGAACGTTTATTTCAGTTCAAGGAAAATCTTGTTTCTCAGCTGACCTTTGAAACAGAGTTCAACCAAAAACACAGACATGAAAATAATCTGTGAAATTTTACATTTCTCCTTCACAGCAACAAAAAACAGCAAACAATCCAAAAGAAACTAGTAAATTCACTAAACTGTAATGAGAAATATTATTTTATAAAGTCTTTTAGAGTCATAACTTTATATTATCAGGACAAATATTCCAAATACACCTTTAACAGAAATACAGTAACATTTTACTGTAGTACTCCTGAGTTTTATCTGACTTCCTTCATTTTCAACATGATTTGGTGGAAGTTTGTTCTTTGCTTTGTACATGATTTATATTGTTATATAATCCACTAAGTCAGATTTTAGAATATTTAAGGAAGTAAATAATGGATCAGTTTGTTCACGGTAAAGTTTGTTACTGATTGTAATAAAAATGTTGAGTTTTTTTTAGTTTTGTACGCGTTTCTCCAAACCTCAATACGTCGTACAGTGGGGAGAACAAGTATTTGATACACTGTTGATTTTTCAGGTTTTCCCACTTGCAAAGCATGTAGAAGACTGTAATTTTCATCATAGGTACTATTCAACTGTGAGTGATGGAATCTAAAACAAAAATCCAGAAAAATACAATCTATGATTTTTAAATAATTAATTTCCATTTTATTGTGTGAAATAAGTATTTGATACACCAGAGAAATGAAACTTAATATTTGGTACAGAAACCTTTGTTTGGAATTCCAGAGATCAGATGTTTCCTGTAGTTCTTGACCAGGTTTGCACACACTGCAGCAGGGATTTTGGCCCACTCCTCCACACAGATCTCCTCCAGAGCCTTCAGGTTTCGGGGCTGTCGCTGGGCCACACGGACTTTAAGCTCCCTCCAAAGATTTTCTATTGGATTCAGGTCTGGAGACTGGCTCGGCCACTCCAGGACCTTAAGATGTTTCCTAAGAGCCACTCTTTAGTTGCCCTGGCTGTGTGTTTTGGGTCGTTATCATGCTGGAAGACCCAGCCACGACCCATCTTCAGTGCTCTTACTGAGGGAAGGAGGTTGTTGGCCAAAATCTCACCATACATGGCCTCATCCATCCTTCCCACAATACAGTGCAGTCGTCCTGTCCCCTTTGCAGAAAAGCATCCCCAAAGAATGATGTTTCCACCGCCATGCTTCACGGTTGGGATGGTGTTCTTGGGGTTGTACTCATCATTCTTCTTCCTCCAAACATGACGAGTGGAGTTTAAACCAAAAAGTTCTATTTTTGTTTCATCAGACCACATGACCTTCTCCCATTCCTCCTCTGGATCATTCAGATGGTCATTTGCAAACATCAGACGGGCTTTGACATGCATTGGCTTGAGGAAGGGCACCTTGCGTGCACTGCAGGATTTTAATCCTTGACGGCGTAGAGTGTTACTGATTGTTTTCTTTGAGACTGTGGTCCCAGCTCTATTCAGGTCATTGACCAGGGGCCTCATGTACAAAGGGTTCGTACGCACAAAAACGTGGCGTACGATCATTTCCACGATAAAGTCAAGATGTATCAATAATGGAGTGACCGTGGAAATGTGCGGTGCTTCACGTCAACTTCATGGCTGCGTACGAACGTTTCTAAGCTGTGGAGACTTTGGCAACACTTGGAGGCAACGCTGGGAAACTGTTAAAAGAAATAAATGTGAAAACAACCATCCCCAGACTGAGTGATGTGGTCAGACACATGAACAAACAGCCCTCATAAACAATTAACACCTGCGTCTGCAATTATGTGGATATAAAAGCGCAAAGTGGAGCAAAAATAGGCTCCTTTCCAGCAGCTGTTTTAGATGGAAGAAAACGCTCGAAATGGTGGAAATACAGAGAGAGTGTTTTTAGAGGTCGAGAAGATTTACTGATTTCATGATAACTGGCTGGTCAGACGCTTTAAGTAGGAGGAATTCCCAATGCTGCGCGTCCTCTTATGGTAATAGATTGTGTCAGCTAATAACTACAGTATTTCCCGCGACATCAGACTGTGAGGAGGCGACTGTATAAACACACGTTTCACAAATATTTATTTATTTACCTTTAGAAAAACCGGAGTCACCCGCGTGAACTCCCCCCACCTCTGAAAGACGAAATGCAGTCACGAGCAGCCGTCCTCTGATTCACATCCAACTTGAAGTTGGACCACTTCGTTTTTCGGCTTGTGTGCGCGACTCTGACCCCCCATCTTTGACCGCGACACACACTGTCCCATTCACTTTTCTGTTGGGTGTGTTGCCGGACATCAGCGTGTTAAAGTTCACATTTTTGCGCATTTATACTTAAACAATCTGCCTCAAGTTCGTTCTCCGTGAATTTTTTTCATTTTCATTCACTGTCATGCTCATATTTTGTCTTTCTGATGGTGCAGAGAGGAGAATCTCCGCTGCAGATCTCATTTAAATGTCATTTGCGTATTTATGTTGGGGGTGTGGACAGGGAGGCGTCAGGTTCTCCAACATGTGCGCTCAATTCCACGTTGATTGGGATATACAAAGGAAAAGTACTTGGATCCATGCGTGCGCACAGTTTCATACATCTGAAAACTTTTGTGCGTATGACGTTTTCAGGATTTGATCGTACGCCGGGTTTCAGGAGGAAATCCACGCAGCTCTTTGTACATGAGGCCCCAGGTCCTGCCGTGTGGTTCTGGGCTCATTCCTCACCTTCCTCAAGATCAATGATGCTCCACGAGGTGAGATCTTGCATGGCGCCCCAGACCGAGGGAGATTTTCCGTTATTTTGTATTTCTTCCATTTTCTAATAATTGCACCAACTGTTGTTGCCTTCTCACCAAGCTGCTTGCCTATTGTCCTGTAGCCCAACCCAGCCTTGTGCAGGTCTACAATTTTATCCCTGATGTCCTTGCACAGCTCTCTGGTCTTGGGCATTGTGGAGATGCTGGAGTCTGATTGATTGAGTGTGTGGACAGGTGTCTTTTATACAGGTAACAAGTTCAAACAGGTGCAGTTAATACAGGTAATGAGTGGAGAACAGGAGGGCTTCTTAAAGAAGAACTAACATGTCTGTGAGAGCCAAAATTCTTACTGGTTGATAGATGATCAAATACTTATTTCACACAATAAAATGGAAATTAATTATTTAAAAATCATAGATTGTATTTTTCTGGATTTTTGTTTTAGATTCCATCACTCACAGTTGAATAGTACCTATGATAAAAATTACAGTCTTCTACATGCTTTGCAAGTGGGAAAACCTGAAAAATCAACAGTGTATCAAATACTTGTTCTCCCCACTGTATGTGGAGCAATTAATAAATAATATAAAAATGTTTGTGAATACTGAGAAGGAAAATCTTTAGCTTTATACAGAATTGCAATGGATTTTGACATTTTAGATTTGACATCATTTATGTGTGATTTCCAGCTTAATTTATCAGTAATAATCTGGATTACCAAGTGGGAATAAGTTCAAAAAGCTCCATAGAAAAGTGGCGTTTGTAAAGAAGTCCGTGTCCACCACTGATGACAAAACAACCAAACTCGTATCTCATAATTATGACTGAACCTTCTCGTAATAATGACATGCTATCATAGTTAATATTTGTTAATGTTCATATTTTTATGTTTATGTTTTCATTTCAAACTAAAATAAAAAAAAAAAAGCATTGTATTTGGCGTAAGTAATTTTTTTTTTTTTTTTTAAAGAAACATAGTTCGAAAAAGAGTTTTGGAATAAGTTCGGTCCTTTTAGTCAGACACAACTTAAATTTAACATTCACTGTCATTTAACAAAATCTTTTGACACAATACACCGTACTTAATAAGAACAAAACTCTAAAGTATACAGTTCACAATAAAAGTATATTGATTGTTAACAATATTTAATAATACTCAACATAACACTTAATATTACTCTGATAATGAATCACAATCTACATAATACATGATCATCATTAGTTCTTATTCATTTCCACATATACTTTTATTATCTTGTATTTCATTATTTGTTTAAATTTCCCTTTAGTTTGACATGTTTTTATTTCATCACTGCAGCTTTTCCATAACTGGACACCTGTAGAGGAAATGCAGAGTTTGGCGTTCGTTCTTATTGCTGCTTTATTAAACATAAATGTTCCTCTCAGACAGAATTTGCTCGCTTTCAATTGGAAAAGCTTTTGGATACCAGATGGTACCTGTTTGTTTTTTACTCTGTGCATGATAAGAAGAGTTTGAGATCAACCTGATCCTCAAATTTTAATATTTTCATCTTAATAAACAAAGGGTTTGATGGTGGTGTAAATGAATATATCATTATGAGATACCTAAGTCACTGTTATGACTTAGTGTCTCATTATTATGAGACAGCTTACATAACTATGACTTAGCTATCCCGTAATAATGACATACCATCATAAGACTTAGCTGTTTTATGATAACGGCATTCTATCTTATAATTATCTCATAATAAATAGATACTTTCTCAAGTTAGTTTTTTAATCAGAAATGGGTTCCCATAGTTTTGGCTGCAGATCCTTGTGTGGCTGCTGATTCTGGGTCTTTCTCCACGTGATCTGTGTCGGTCCTTAAAGGGATATTGTGTAAGTTCTCCTGTGTTTTATCCACAAAAACTGATTATTTGGTTCAAAAGTGTTTTTTCATTAATCACTAATCACTCCCATCAACAAACTGAAGTGCTCCTCTAAGTTCTAAATTTGCCGTTCGTATCATTCATTTACACATCGAGCGGGGCGGCTCGGTGGGGGCTGCCATGTCGTATCGCCATGTTTTTGCGTTCAGGAGAAGCGTGACAGCAGGAAAACACAGAAACTCACCGGACACACCGGAGTTTTCAGCTCAGTTCGAGGTAATGCCTTTGAAAAGTCACCGCGCTGCAGTGGGAGAAACCAGCGTCTCACTGATGCTGCGTTCACGTGCAGTCGGACAGACGGCCGTTGGTAACAAACCAGATGTTATTTTAATTAATGAAGCCGAGCGAAAGACGGTAAAACATGGGTCAGGGAAAACAATACGACATCACCATGACAACAAATCAGATGTGGACTGATGTCACTGTAACTGACGGACCACGTCTTCACATAGAGGCCGGTGATAACTTTACATGCAGCGGATGTCGTCGGTCTGCCCGGTTTCACGCGAACGCAGCATGAAAAGTACGAGGGAGCTGCTCCCGATTACACAATGTCCCTTTAAATGAAGAATAAACATTTTTAAAGACAACCCTGTTTATGCAAAACATATTCTTCCAAAGAAACCTACAGATGAGGATTAGGGCCACGAGAAAAAAAATCAGAGAAAAAAGTCAGAGTTCAGAATTTAATCTCAGACGTTTTTTCCAAAACATTTGAAAAAAATAAATTTTCAGGACAAACTTTTTCTTAATTTCTGACGTTTTTTCTTTTCTTCAGTAACCTGGCGTTTCCACGCTCTTATTGTGAAAGTCGGGACCGGAAGTGCCGTTACTAGCAGGTTCCTGTAACTGTGCGTGCGTGCGCGCGACTTTGTGGGTTATTTTCGGGTTAGTTTTGAACCGTCCAGATGCGAGAAGTCCGCGTGTTTTCTGTCCGACGATGGTTGACACGGTGAGGGTCTGACTTCAGCGGGGGGGCGGACCCAGACCCAGACCCGGACCCGGACCCGGGAACTGGACCGAAACCAGACTGGAACAAAGGAGACGACGAACCGCGCAGGGAGTCCGGTTCCTTCCTCCCACCAGCGGGGACACCGAGGCCGGTTCTCCAGCTGCAGACCTGCGGGGTCCGGGCTGGACTCCGGAGTCTGGACGGGGGGAGAAACGGCAGCTGGGGGGGACATTTCATGGTGAGTTCAGGGTCTGATTCAGGTCTGAAAACTTTCTGGACGTGTGCATTACAAATGCACGCGCACGGAGCCGTGTTGCGCGTGCATTTGTAGCACATGCTAAACTTCTTCTTCACATTTATTGATCTAAATTCAGCGTCTGATCTTTGTTCTGATTTACGCACGTGACCACCATCTTCCACAGCTATTTAAACACAACCGGAAATGACATAAGTAGGAGTAGAGGTTAAATAGCACCCACAGAATGATGCTCCTTCATCTTCTCCTCCTCCTCATGGTGAGAAAGACTCTGGAGCACTTTTTTAATATCTCAAATGCAGCCGGTGATCAGGAAGGCTTCTCGTTTCCCCCCCAACTTTCATATAATGGAGTTCACCGGGGTCCGAGCCAAAAAGGTCCTTAAAGTCCACAAAAACGTGTCAATATTCCTCCATACTGCTCGTCCAATGTAATCCAAGTGTCCTGAGTGGGTAGCGTCCAGAATTTACTGGAAACGACGTCATTTAGGAGATTTTTATGGCCTAAACAGTAGAACGTAGTTGCCGCGAAGCGCGTTCATGCGAGTTTACGACACTACGGAAGCCGCGGCAGACGTTCGTTCTTTGTTTAAATTATAAAACAGGTGTTTCTCGTTCTTAAATGTGATTGGCTGATAGGGCTGGGAAAAAAAATCGATACACTGTAAAATCGGGATATTTTCATATGCAGATTTCATATAGAGATTCTAAAATGCAATATTGATCCATTTTACCAACAAAATCTCGCGAGATTTTGTAAGATAACGGTGAAATCTCGCGAGATTTCACAAAACCCGCGAGATTTCGTGACTGAAAAACGAAATCTTGCGAGATTTCATTAGTAAAATAGATCTATAGCACAGTTTTACATATCAATATGATATCAGCACATGAAAATATCGCGATATTTCAGTGTTCGATTTTTTTCCCCCAGCCCTATTGGCTGAGCGGCGTTCCAAGCCCTTGGTAAAACAGACTGGAACCCACTCGGGCTGGGAAAAAATATCGATACACTGAAATATCGCGATATTTTCATCAGGGCTGGGGAAAAATATCGATAAACTGAAATATTGCGATATTTTCACCTGCAGATTTCATATAGACATCAAAAATTGCGATATTGATCTATTTTACCAACGAAATCTGGCGAGATTTCACTATCTTACGAATTCTCGTGAGATTTTACAAAAACCCGCGAGATAACATGACCGAATGACAAAATCTCATGATATTTCGTCAGTAAAATGGATCAATACCACATTTTTAAATATTGATACGATAGCAGCACATGAAAATATCGCAATATTTCAGTGTATCGATATTTTTTCCCAGCCCTGATGAAAATGTCGCGATATTTCAGTGTACCGATATTTTTTCCCAGCCCTAATGAAAATGTCCCGATAATTCAGTGTATCGATATTTTTCCAAGCCCTCATGAAAATATCGCAATATTTCAGTGTATCGATATTTTTCCCAGCCCTAATGAAAATATCGCGATATTTCAGTGTATCGATATTTTTTCCCAGCCGTAATGAAAATATCGTGATATTTCAGTGTATCGATATTTTTCCCCAGCCCTAATGAAAATATCGCGATATTTCAGTGTATCGATATTTTTCCCTGATGGAAATATTGCGATATTTCAGTGTATCGATATTTTTTCCCAGCCCTAATGGAAATATCGCGATATTTCAGTGTATCGATATTTTTTCCCAGCCCTAATGGAAATATCGCGATATTTCAGTGTATCGATATTTTTTCCCAGCCCTAATGAAAATATCGCGATATTTCAGTGTATCGATATTTTTTCCCAGCCCTATTGAAAATATCGCGATATTTCAGTGTACCGATATTTTTCCCAGCCCTAATGAAAATATCTCGATATTTCAGTGTATCAATATTTTTTCCCAGCCCTAATGAAAATATCGCGATATTTCAGTGTATCAATATTTTTCCCAGACCCAATGAAAATATCGCGATATTTCAGTGTATCGATATTTTTCCCCAGCCCTAATGAAAATATCGCGATATTTCAGTGTAGCTATTGATATTTTTTCCCAGCCCTAATGAAAATATCGCAATATTTCAGTGTATCGATATTTTTTCCCAGCCCTGATGAAAATATTGCGATATTTCAGCGTACTGATATTTTTTCCCAGCCCTGATGAAAATATCGCAATATTTCAGTGTATCGACATTTTTTCCTAGCCCTAATGAAAATATGGCGATATTTCAGTGTATCGACATTTTTTCCCAGCCCTACTGTTTAGTCTGTAAAAATCTACTAAATGACGTCGTTTCCTGTAAATTCTGGACGCTCCCCACTCAGGACACTTGGACATTGGACGAGCAGTACGGAGGAATACTGAGTTTTTGTGGACTTTAAGGACCTTTTTGGTTCAGTCTTGCTCAGCGTGAGGATGAGGAGAAGATGAAGGGTGGACTGTCCCTTTAAGCCTGACCACCGTGTCCCAGGACCTGATTGGACGAGGACAGGAGCCTCTGCCTGGTCCAGGACTTGTCCCGGTTTGGTTTTTGTGGTGACCCTGTTCCTGCCTCTGACCAGGTGTCCCTGTGATGTCACCATGACGGGACGGGGGGGTCCTGGCTGCAGCCCCGGGGGCTGATGGACTGTGGCCCGTCAGGATGCACGTTGCTTCGGTGGGGGTCAGTAAGTTCTGCTTCCTGTTCTCCATCGCCTTCTGCTGCCTGCTCCTCCTGCTCCTCCCGACCCTCCAGCCCCCCCCTCGCCAGCTGGACCTGCCTCAGCCTCGAGCCCCACCCCGAGCCCGACCGTCCAGCCGTGCCCAGGTTCCCGCGGGTCCTGCAGGGGGCTCGGGAACGCAGCGGGGGCCGGTCCGGACCGACCGGAACCGGAATGGAGCTGAAACGGACCGGGGTCCGGTTTCAGAGTCCAAGTCTGCGGACCAGCTGGATCTGAAGGACCTTTTCATCGCAGTGAAGACCACCAGGAAGTACCACAGGTCCAGACTGGAGCTGCTGATCCAGACCTGGGTGTCGCAGGCTCAGGAGCAGGTGAGGGTCGATCCAGAACCAGAACCTGCTTCAGATCCAGTCCAGATCAGTCCGTCCCACATGACGCAGGACCAGAACCTGCTTCAGATCCAGTCCAGATCAGAACGTCCCACATGAGGGAGGTGAAGCGGCGATGCCCACGTTTACTGGCTGTGGTGTCACTGAGAAGTGATGTCATCAGAGCCGCCGCAGTAAAAAGGGGGGGGGGGGATAATGCCGGGGGGTTAGGGTTAGGGGGGGGGGTAATGCCTGATGTAGAGGCTGCACCATCACCTCCATCATGTCGGACGTATGCGGATCCGGACCGGATCTAAATATCTGCTGAAGGAATTAAAGATGCACCTGAACACCGCCCCCCCCCCCCCCCCACAACCGTTTACTTAGATAAACTAACCAATACTAGTAAAGTACGGAAAAAGTAACTAGTTAGTTGGGTGCGTCCGGCCTCCTGGACTTCAGGAACGGTCCGGGACTCCAGACCGGCTTGGCGCAGCAGCTGCTCGGGTTTTCCCGGCATGTCTGAGGATTCTGGCGGATTCCAGTCTGGATCCGACCTCAGAACCAGAACATGCTTCCGGGGACGAGGCTGGAATCTGCTGGATGCCGACATCCAGCAGATTCCAGCCTGGTCCCGAGACCAGCGATGGGGAAAATCCAACGGTCATTACGGTTTTCCATCCCGCACGAAGTCCAGGACGCATCGGTTCAGAGTCACAGAGACCGGATTGAACCCGAGAATCCTTCCAGAACAACTAAGAACCGTCTTCTCCATCCTGGACCTCGTTTCTGGTTCCAGACGTTCCACAGAGACGTTCACTGATCTTCAGGTCTTTATTCACTCTGAGGAACCAAAGATCAGAGTTCAGGACCCAGTCCAGTTTCTGTGGGGTGGAGAAGACCTGCTGGTTTTCCAGTCCAGACCTGCTGGGTTTCCAGGTCCAGATGTGGGTTTCGGTCCGACCTGTTGGTTTTCGGGCCGCTGGTTGGGTTTTCGGTCCAGACCTGCTGGTTTTCCAGTCCAGACCTGCTGGTTTTCCAGTCCAGACCTGCTGGTTTTCCAGGTCCAGACCTGCTGGGTTTCCAGGTCCAGTCCAGACCTGCTGGTTTTCCAGGTCCAGGTCCAGACCTGCTGGTTTTCCAGGTCCAGACCTGCTGGGTTTCCAGGTCCAGTCCAGACCTGCTGGTTTTCCAGGTCCAGGTCCAGACCTGCTGGTTTTCCAGGTCCAGACCTGCTGGTTTTCCACGTCCAGACCTGCTGGTTTTCCAGGTCCAGACCTGCTGTGGGGGGGTCTCCTCTGTCTCCAGCAGGTTTACAGCAGCTCGTAAACGTCCTCCATTGTCAGACCAGTTTAGCTGTACTGGTTTTACTGGTGACCTGTGGAGTTTATGAGGTCTGGAAGGGTCATGTTAGTCCACCTGCAGGGTCCAGGTCTGCCTGCAGGACTGTTCCAGTAAACTGTTACAGATGAGGGACAGTTTCATGCCGGCTCCAGTAAAACACTGGGTATGATTGGGGGGGGGTCAGCGTCTCCATGGAGACCGTTCACATGGATCTGCGTGTTGTTGTATCTGCTGCACGATGGGAATCTGCAGAGTTGTAGAGGACTGATGGTCCTGCTGGGAACCAGTCAGAACGTCCCCGACCAGATCCACCACCAGCTGGACGTGGGAGTCCTGGTCCAGATGTGGGGGACGTCCTGGTGTTGGTCATGTCTCCTGCTGTCTTTTGTCTCGTTCTGCCGTGTGAGACCAGCTGGACGCGGGAGTCCTGGTCCAGGTGCAGATGTGGGTAATGTCTCCTGCTGTCTTTTGTCTCGTTCTGCATGTCTCCTGATGTCTTTTGTCTCGTTCTGCATGTCTCCTGCTGTCTTTTGTCTCACGTTTGTGACTAACGCTGTCGTCTTTCAGACTCACATCTTCACGGACGGGGAGGACCGAGAGCTGCAGGTGAGAACAGGTAAGAACCTGGACCGTCCTCAGCGTGGACCTGCTCTGTTCCTGAGGAACACGGAACGTTTTCATGTTCTGTCATATGCTGTTGAAGCCGCGGTCCTTGACCCGGCTCGTCCTTGACCCGGCTCGTCCTTGACCCGGCTCGTCCTCTCTGTCCTCCAGGAGCCGACATCATCAACACCAACTGCTCAGCAGCTCATAACCGCCAGGCTCTGTGCTGCAAGATGTCCGTGGAGTACGACAAGTTCATCGAGTCTCAGAAGAAGTGAGTCAGACGGTCCCGAAGACGCTATGCTAGCAGCGGGAACTAGTCCAGACGGGTGACCGGTTACCCGGACCAGCTGGGTCAGAGTGGCTGAGTAGTCCAACCACGTACCTGAAAGTAACCGGTTCAGATAGGTCACTGGTTACTGGACACAATGGTTCACTTTAGTTAACTGGTTTAAATGGTTAACTGTGGTTGACTAGTCCTGATGGATAACTGGTGTTAACTGGTTCAGATGGGTCACTTTATTTAATTGATTTAGATTAATTGTCATTGACTAGTCCAGAATGGTAACTCTGTTTAACTGGTTTAGATGGGTCTCTCTAGTTACTGGTTTGATTTATTGTTGTCTGATGGGTAACTATTTAGCTGGTTTAGATGAGTCACTAGTTCACTAAAGTAACCCATCTGAACCAGTTAATGCGTGACTCATCTAAACCAGCTAAATAGTTACCCATCAGGACTAATCAATGATAGTTAATCTAAACCAGTTAACTAAAGTAACCCATCTGAACCAGTTAACTGGTTTAGATCAACTGTTGTTGGCTAGTCTAGATGGGTAACTCTTTTTAACTGGTTTTGATGAGTCACTCTAGTTAACTGGTTTTGATGGGTCACTTTAGTTAACTGGTTTATATTAACTATGTTTGACTAGTCCAGATTGGTCACTGTTTAACTGGTTTAGATGGATCACTCTAGTTAACTGGTTTAGATCAACTGTTGTTGACTCGTCCAGATGAGTAACTGTTTTACTGGTTTAGATGGGTCACTCTAGTTAACTGGTTAAAATGGTTAACTGTTAACACTTCCTGAAAACACGGCGACAGTAATTTCATCCTCTCAGATGTTTCTGAGGGTCCAGACCTGGTTTTAAGGAGACGGTTAGAACCTGGTTCAGGGTTAGAACCTGGTTCAGGGTTAGAACCTGGTTCAGGGTTAGAACCTGGTTCAGGGTTAGAACCTGGATCAGGGTTAGAACCTGGTTCAGGGTTAGAACCTGGTTCAGGGTTAGAACCTGGATCAGGGTTAGAACCTGGTTTAGGGTTAGAACCTGGTTTAGGGTTAGAACCTGGTTCAGGGTTAGAACCTGGTTTAGGGTTAGAACCTGGATCAGGGTTAGAACCTGGTTTAGGGTTAGAACCTGGTTCAGGGTTAGAACCTGGATCAGGGTTAGAACCTGGTTAGAACCTGGTTCAGGGTTAGAACCTGGTTCAGGATGTGAGGAGTGTGTGAGGAGTGTGTGAGGAGTGTGTGAGGAGTGTGTGAGGAGTGTGTGAGGAGTGTGTGAGGAGTGTGTGAGGAGTGTGTGAGGCGTGTGTGCGGAGCGCGTGAGGAGCGCGTGAGGAGCGCGTGAGGAGCGCGTGAGGAGCGTGTGAGGAGCGTGTGAGGAGCGCGTGAGGAGCGCGTGAGGAGCGCGTGAGGAGCGCGTGAGGAGCGTGTGGAGCGTGTGAGGAGCGTGTGAGGAGCGTGTGGAGCGTGTGAGGAGCGCGTGAGGAGCGCGTGAGGAGCGCGTGAGGAGCGTGTGGAGCGTGTGAGGAGCGTGTGAGGAGCGTGTGGAGCGTGTGAGGAGCGCGTGAGGAGCGCGTGAGGAGCGCGTGAGGAGCGTGAGGAGCGTGAGGAGCGCGTGAGGAGCGCGTGAGGAGCGCGTGAGGAGCGTGTGGAGCGTGTGAGGAGCGTGTGAGGAGCGTGTGAGGAGCGCGTGAGGAGCGCGTGAGGAGCGCGTGAGGAGCGCGTGAGGAGCGTGTGGAGCGTGTGAGGAGCGTGTGAGGAGCGTGTGAGGAGCGCGTGAGGAGCGCGTGAGGAGCGCGTGAGGAGCGCGTGTGGAGCGTGTGAGGAGCGCGTGAGGAGCGCGTGAGGAGCGCGTGAGGAGCGTGTGAGGAGCGTGTGGAGCGTGTGAGGAGCGTGTGAGGAGCGCGTGAGGAGCGCGTGAGGAGCGCGTGAGGAGCGCGTGAGGAGCGTGTGGAGCGTGTGAGGAGCGAGTGAGGAGCGTGTGAGGAGCGTGTGAGGAGCGCGTGAGGAGCGTGTGGAGCGTGTGAGGGGCGTGTGAGGAGCGTGTGAGGGGCGTGTGAGGAGCGTGTGAGGAGCGTGTGGAGCGTGTGAGGAGCGTGTGAGGAGCGTGTGAGGAGCGTGTGAGGGGCGTGTGAGGAGCGTGTGAGGAGCGTGTGAGGAGCGTGTGAGGAGCGTGAGGAGCGTGTGAGGAGCGTGTGAGGAGCGTGTGGAGCGCGTGTAGAGCGTGTGTGGAGCGCGTGAGGAGCGCGTGAGGAGCGCGTGAGGAGCGTGTGAGGGGCGTGTGAGGAGCGTGTGAGGAGCGTGTGAGGAGCGTGTGAGGAGTGTGTGAGCGGACCGTCTCCGTGGTAACATGTTGCGTGTCCGTGCTGCAGGTGGTTCTGCCACATGGACGATGATAACTACGTGATCCTGCCCAGCCTGCTGCGCCTGCTGTCCACCTACCACCACAGTCAGGACATCTACCTGGGCCGGCCCAGTCTGGATCACCCCATCGAGGCTGCAGAGCGGGTCAAGAGCGACGGATCGGTCAGTCGCCTCCTCGTTACTACCATCACATGATGCTATGCAATAGATATGGACCAAATATCGTATCACCATATATTTATTTTAGATGACGATATACGATATATCGCGGTATTTTTACCCTGATCTGTCTGAAAGTTTCATTTCATATCAAACAGCTGTTTTTAGTACTGAAACATGTTTATCATAAAAGTATCGCTGCAGAGACGGAACTGATGAAACATGTTTATCATAAAGGAAACACTGTTATCAATGTTTGTTACATCAAAGTAATTAAAGATAGCTGCTGGTTTTTATGATTTCTGTGTAAAAGTTTTGGGGAGGATTTTCTTCCAGACAGATTAGATATTAGGGGTGGGGAAAAATATTGATACACTAAAATATCATGATATTTTCATATGCTGATACCATCTATATTTAAAAACACGGTATCGATCTATATTACTCATGAAATCTCGCGAGATCTCGTTTTGTTATAAAATTTCATGAGATTTCACGAAATACTGCAAGTTTTTATCGTTCTGTTACAAAATCTCGCGGTATTTTGTGAAATCTCATGAGATTTCGTAACAAAACGATATCTCACAAGATTTCATTAGTGAAATAGATCGATACCGCGTTTTAAAATATAGATATGATATTGGCATATGAAAATATCGTGATATTTCAGTGTCTCGATATTTTTCCACCCTTATTAAATGATCAGGTGACCCCTTTGTAGTCAGTCGGGTTATTACAAAAAACCAAACCAACAAATTTGCACAACTAATACCGTGATATAACGATACGTGTAAATATCACATCTCTCTCATGCAAATATCATATGGCGATATCGCATCAGAATATCGCACCGCCCTGTTATCGGACAGTTTGGTGGTGGATGGATGCACCGATGTCGCGCTTTTACCGTCATACGATGACCAATCACAGCTTCCGTGTCAGATCCATTCGTAGCCCCGCCTCCCTGACGGGCGCATCGGGAGGCGGTGGGGGGGTTCTTCTGCGGCATGCAGCCTGCGATCGACCCCCCCGGCCTCTGACGGCTGCTTCCGTCCTGTTCCAGGTGTCTGTGAAGTTCTGGTTCGCCACCGGAGGAGCAGGTTTCTGCATCAGCCGAGGTCTGGCTCTGAAGATGAGCCCGTGGGCCAGGTAGGCCACGCCCCCCCCTGAGCCGCCCGGCGCGACCCCGCAGCGTCTGACTTCTGTGTTCTGCTTCCAGTTTGGGGAACTTCATCAGCACGGCGGAGAAGATCCGTCTGCCGGACGACTGCACCGTGGGCTACATCATCGAGGCGCTGCTGGAGGTGGCGCTCACGCACACACACCTGTTCCACTCCCACCTGGAGAACCTGCAGAAGCTGCCCGCCGACACCGTGCTGGATCAGGTGAGGGGGGGCGGAGGAGGATGTGGGATTACTGAGGTCTGGAAGCGTTCAGGACGATGACGATGTCGTGCATCATCAGGTGACTCTCAGTTACGGAGGGTTTGAGAACAGAAGGAACGTGGTCGGCGTTGCTGGAAGCTTCTCTCTGGCTGAAGACCCCACACGGTAAACGTCACTCATTACCCCCCCGTAGAGATGTGGAATCATGTGTCCTAGTTCATGTTTATTCAGGTCGTTTGGTTATTTTTTACATTATTTATGTCAGTCTGTTAACGTGGGATTATTTTGTTATTAAATGTTTGTAATAATGCTCCAAATCAAAACTCCAGCAGGTCCCTGAGAGCCATCAGTGATGTCATCAGCAGTTTCTCAGGTGGAACTCTGCGATGGATAGTTTATTCTTTAGCTGCGTGGAAGTTTTCCATAGTTTTCCAGGTTTCCAGGTATTTACGACCAGAGCGTTACCATCAAGCCCCAAAATGTCGTGTTCATTCAGAGACACGATCCGGTAAATCCACAAAGATCCACGATAACACCATTATTTATACCAGAGAGTCTAAACCAAGCTCCGGCCTCCAGCGCCACCTAGAGGCCGTGAGGACCATATTTACACTGTTATTCATTACTGGGTGAGTGGTAGTGTAGCCTCCCCCCCACCTGGGGGTGCTAGTTTGTCAGAGTTCAACAAACAGGCAGAAGAAGACACTCAGCTAGCCGCTAGCCTGTAGCTAACGCTGCAAACAATTATTATAACGAAATAATGACGATAAAAATGGTCCCAAACCCTAAAGAGGCAAAAACCCACTCCAGTTTATTACATACGGATTAGTGAGTGGAGATAACAAAGCAGAGCTGAAGATGGATGGAGAACCAGCTAATGCTAATGCTAACGCTAACGTTTTTTCTGTTGTTCCTCTTTTTGTAGTAAAATGTTGTAGATTTTGTGTTTATAGCCTAATTCTGATTTGTTCTTGTAGGAATCTGATTTTCTTCCATGAATTATACGTGTGATATAAATGTGTTTGTGACCATCTCAGAATATATTTTATATGATGTTATTCATGTTTATCAGCCACATTTTACAGGTTCAGTCTGTTAAAGCAGCTGGATTTGCTTTAGTTATTAAAGAAATAAACCAGAAATGATCATTACACTGATACAGAGTTAAAGATGAACCTGGACCAGTTTGGACTGGAAACTGGATCCTGGACCAGTTTGGACTGGAAACTGGACCCATCATGAAAAAGGCTGAGAACCGCCGGTTTATCCCATTTTCATCATAAAAACATCACTACTATGCTTCTATTTAGACCGTTAGAGCTTAAATTTATGGTAACGTCCAATCAGGAGCAGCCAGAGATACACAACCGAAATAAAAGTCCTCTGGCGAAAATGCACGGTGACACCAGAAACCAGCGGGGTTGGTTTTGTGATGACGATCAGTAAATAGCAGAAATAACTGGAAATGAGGAAAAAGTGTGAACATGGAAATATTTTTTCTTTATTAAAGAAGCATGTGCATAAAAACCCATAAAGAAGTGCAGGAAAAGGCAAAAAAAAAGCTGATGTACACCGCGAACAGTCGAACCAAGTTTCACAGCAAAAACTCTTTAATCTCGATGTGAGAGCTGAAAATAGCAGAACATGTAAGATTCTTAAGATGTCTTTTATTTCTTACTTACTAAATGAATCCTAAAAGCGGTTATTTCATCTGCATATTACGTTAAAGGATCTCAGACTGTTTCAGATCACAGCAGCTGTAAAAACCTCCCGTACCGGCTCTCACACAGCTGTCGTGTCATAAGGAAACATCAGAGCAGTGGGACGTCGCTTAAACGAGCTGAGATCTTCATTTCAGGTTCTTATGAAGAGACAAACGCTGGAAACTGGTCTGCTGATGCTGATTTTCAGTGCTGTCGCTTCTCATTCTGAGAAAATGAGAGAAACCAGAAAAGCACTCGGCGAGCGCAGACCTCCTCCAAGCAGCTGCAGGTTCTGGATCATCGTATCCGGAACCTTCTCCGGATCCGGATCAACTTTCCAAACATTCTAGAACTCACTGAGATCATTTCTTGCATTTTTTTACCGAACATTCGGGACATTTGTACGGAGTTTTACGGAACGATTCCACTGATGTGTCCTATCAGGGTTTACGGACGGACGGACGGACAAACCAACGCTACTGAAAACTTCACCTCCTTGGTGGAGGTAACAAACCTACGGAAGACGATTAGGGCCACTGAAAAAAAAAAAGAATTAAAATTCTGAGAAAAAAGTCAGAATTCTGACTTTTTTCCAGAACATTTTTTTTTTAAATTGAGAATTTTTTTTTTGATTTCCGAAAAAGTCAGAATTCTGACGTTAATCTCATAATTCTGAGATTCTTTTTCTCAGAACATTTTTTTTTTTTAAATTCAGGATTTTTTTTTTTTTCATTTTCCGAAAAAGTCCGAATTCTGACTTTTTGCTCAGAATTTAATTTTTTATCAGTGGTCCTAATCATCTTCCGTAGCATTCTGACTTTTCCAGAACACTTTTTTTTTTTTCCGATTTTTCAATTTAAATTCTGAGAAAAAAGTAAGAATTCTGACTTTTTCAGAAATTGAAAAAAAAAATAAGTTCCTTAATTTTTTTTTAAGTGTTTTGGAAAAAAGTCAGAATTTAAAAAATAAATTAAATTGATTTTTTTTTTTTTTTTTCCGTGGCCCTAATCCTCTCCCGTACGAACCAAACTGGTTGAAATGTGAATCGACTGCAGAGGCGTCGTTTTGCCGTACGTCTCGTGTCCAGTCGAGGAAGCAGAGGAAGGATTTTATCAGTATTTTGTGCTTCGTTATTGCAATATTTCTTTTTCTAGTATTGCGATCGTATCTTTTTTTGGCGATACCACCGACACATAACTACTCTGCAGTTTCTTGACGTGACTGAGCATCTTTACAGTTTTCAGTACAGATGTGGTATTAAAAACCATCGTCGCAGACCCGTCTGCAGTTTTACAATCCAAAGAGCCATTTTTGCCCTCAAACAGCTGAAAAAACTCATTTTATTTCTATGTTTTAAAATGGAAAAAAAATGCCAAGGTGATGTAGATATTTTTGAAAATTTGTGTAAAAAGCCAAATTATCTCCAAACTTATTACAAGAAAGAAAAAAAGTATTACGTGTACTTTTAATGTTGTGGAACTTCAGGACGATTATTCCCTGAAAAACCTGCTGAAACCACATCTGGATTTTAAACATGACTGCTGCTTTATCGTTCTAGCCGATGCTGCTGAGCCCGGTTCCATATCGTGATATTTCTGTCCGTATCGTCCAGCTGCAGCTGGACGCGGGTCCGTCTGTCCTTTTCACGCTTCTCTCCGGTCGTCCTGCAGGTTTAAGACGGTCCACTGCCTCCTGTATCCACACACAGAGTGGTGTCCAGAGCCCCGCCCTGAGCACTGACACCGCCCGCATGCTCCAGGTGGAGACATGCAGCGCTCCACCCTGAATCCTCTGAGCGAAACGTCGCAGAGCTGCTGCATGAACGCCGGAGTCCTGGTCCTGGTTTTGTCCCGGTCCTGTCCAGATCAGCGGTTCTACAAACCACGAACACGGACTCTTCTCCACGGATGGAACCAGAAACCTCCCCAGAGATCCGCAGGAGCCGCTGGAACGGCCGGGGCGTCTCAGAACTGCTTCATCTGGAACGATGCAGACCTCCTGGCTTTTCCTGCAGCTCAGACGGGTGGAGTTAAACACTAGTGGTCTACCCTGACCCTCAGACCTCCTGGCTTTTCCT
This sequence comes from Atherinomorus stipes, assembly GCA_023101725.1. Classification (NCBI taxonomy): domain Eukaryota; kingdom Metazoa; phylum Chordata; class Actinopteri; order Atheriniformes; family Atherinidae; genus Atherinomorus; species Atherinomorus stipes. Next base: position 102,494 of record JALJCO010008681.1, read on the forward strand.
GCAGCTCAGACGGGTGGAGTTAAACACCAGTGGTCTACCCTCACCCTCAGACCTCCTGGCTTTTCCTAGAGACTCAGACGGGTGGAGTTAAACACCAGTGGTCTACCCTGACCCTCAGACCTCCTGGTTTTTCCTGCAGCTCAGACGGGTGGAGTTAAACACCGGTGGTCTACCCTGACCCTCAGACCTCCTGGCTTTTCCTGCAGCTCAGACGGGTGGAGTTAAACACTAGTGGTCTACCCTGACCCTCAGACCTCCTGGTTTTTCCTGCAGCTCAGACGGGTGGAGTTAAACACTAGTGGTCTACCCTGACCCTCAGACCTCCTGGCTTTTCCTGCAGCTCAGACGGGTGGAGTTAAACACTAGTGGTCTACCCTGACCCTCCTGGTTTTTCCCGCAGCTCAGACGGGTGGAGTTAAACACTAGTGGTCTACCCTGACCCTCCTGGTTTTTCCCGCAGCTCAGACGGGTGGAGTTAAACACTAGTGGTCTACCCTGACCCTCCTGGTTTTTCCCGCAGCTCAGACGGGTGGAGTTAAACACTAGTGGTCTACCCTGACCCTCCTGGTTTTTCCTGCAGCTCAGACGGGTGGAGTTAAACACTAGTGGTCTACCCTGACCCTCCTGGTTTTTCCTGCAGCTCAGGCGGGTGGAGTTAAACACCAGTGGTCTACCCTGACCCTCCTGGTTTTTCCTGCAGCTCAGACGGGTGGAGTTAAACACTAGTGGTCTACCCTGACCCTCCTGGTTTTTCCTGCAGCTCAGGCGGGTGGAGTTAAACACTAGTGGTCTACCCTGACCCTCAGACCTCCTGGCTTTTCCTGCAGCTCAGACGGGTGGAGTTAAACACTGGTGGTCTACCCTGACCCTCCTGGCTTTTCCTGCAGCTCAGACGGGTGGAGTTAAACACTAGTGGTCTACCCTGACCCTCCTGGTTTTTCCTGCAGCTCAGGCGGGTGGAGTTAAACACCGGTGGTCTACACTGACCCTCAGACCTCTGCAGCAGAGGGGGGAAGACCAGGGACGTAACAGCAGCTGACGTGGAGCCTCAGACGTGTTTCCAGAAGGTGGTTTACCTGAGCTTGTCTGTGATTGGTCAGATTCCCTCTCATGGATCTTCTTCTTCTTCTTCTCCGTCTTCTTCTTCTTCTTCTTCTTCTTCTTCTTCGTCTTCTTCTTCTTCTTCCTCCTCTTCTTCCTCTTCTTCCTCTTCTTCTTCCTCTTCTGCTGCTCCTCCTCCTCCTGTGAAGCCTGAACTGTGCCGTTTCCTCCGCCTGAGCTGATGATGTAATCATGATGCTGACGCTTTCAGAGACGCTTTAATGATGTGAAAACGCTTTCCGACGCTGCACCCACCCATGATGCCTTCATGAACTCTTCTTTTATTTACCTTTATATTTTTCTGAAACTCTGTTGATGGGTTTGCACTATGATGATGTCGCCGCCTCCGAGCTTCTGGCTGTAGTTTGTTGGCGTTAGTCTGAACGACGCTGCGGTCGGAGTCAGACGTCCTGAACTCTCTCCCCGTCCCTGAACGCATCAGCGCTGGTCCTGTGAGCGTGGCTCCTTCTCATGAGGGGACAGAAACTCGTGATGATGATGATGATGAAGACGAAGGTGTGATGTCAGAGCCCGTCGTCAGTCTGGTCCTTCTCTTGGAGGAACGTTGCAGCAGGTGTTCGTCTCCATGGCAACCCACATCTCTGTGGGAAGGACCGGTTCACCTGTTCGCACAACAGAGTCCAAAAACCCGTCCTACTGCAGGTCAGAGGACGAGGACGACGACGACGACGACGATGACGATGATGATGATGGTGGTGATGATGTCATACACCCAGCAGCTGATGTGATGTCTCATACAGAATAAAACGTTTTCTCTTCCAGGACTGTCGTCGTTTCTGAAGTAGCTTCAGGATGAAAATCAGCTGATTTACAGAAACTTGTTTCACTTTTTTCTGGGGAAAAGTTTAAAGGTGCAATCCGGAGTTTTCTCCCTGAAAATAAACGCTGGACTTCTGAGTGAAGTCCGGCTCCGTCCGAACCTTTGGGCCTCTGCAGCTCCTCTGACTGGGTTTCGTACACGACAGTTTCAGTTCATCACACACTCAGAAACAGAGGTACCAGTTTGTACCTAAAAGGGTCCAAAGCTTGTTGCTGGGGGGGGGGGTTCCTTTCTGAAAGACATTTCTGTACCTTCATGGTCCATTTTTGTACCTTATCAAGCTGTATGAGTTAATAAAGTACAATTAAACCAATTAAAGATGATGAATAAAAGTCAATAAAATAGAGATTATGACAACAATCAAAGATGCTAATAATAAATGAATAATTATTATAGAAATATTAGGCCAAACACATATATAATTATACATATAATTATTACTATGATTATTATGAAAATCATATAATAACTATAATTATACTACTGTTTAGAAGTACTGCTATTTATAGTTATTGTACAAGCTACACACATGTTTCAATGCTGCAGGTACCCTTAGGGTTGAAATGGTACAATTGTGTACTTTATATTACTTTGGACCCTTTTTCATAGTATATAGGTACTTCTGGCCTCATAAAGACCAATATTGTACTTTTGAGAGAACATTTGTAACAAAATGTACCTGCAGGTACAGAAATGATCCTGTCTGTACGTCTGTTTCTGAGTGTCGTGTTTTTATTTTTGCTTTTATTTCAGTTAAGGAAAATGTTTTTTAAATGTCTTCAATGTCTTTGTCTTCATTTTTTCAGTTAGTTTTAGTTAACTATAATAACCTTGATTATGACTAAAATGATCACGATTATCATTGTTATTGCAGTTTTATTGAAATGTGCTCAAAATGTTCAAAACTTACTGAAACACACTGAAATCATTTCACCGAGTTTAATTCAAAACAAGTTAAAAAGCATAATATATGTTTTCCATGTTTAAAAAAAAGTTAGTCATGCAAGTCATTTGAAATGTTTGCAGTTTTGTATTTTCTTCATAAACACATAAAAAAAAAATCCGAAGTTATATTTTGCTAATTATGAGACCTGCAAGGAGAACATAAATTTTCTTTCTATTTTTATGTCCTTATGTTTAGTAAAGCTCAGCTTTTTACATTAATATTCATGCAGAGAAGTAGAATAAAGTTTGATACGGTTTTGTCTAAAACAAACAAAAAAAAAAAAACATAATAGCCTAAATCAATACATAAATACATAAAAGTTTAAATAAAGTTTCCTCTCGGCATCCTTAAAAAAATCAAAAATACATCCAGACTTTGTCCTTTTGTCCAAACATTGCAAATTGTGCCCGAGGAAACGCTGCTGCTGCGATTTTCAAAGTGCGATAATCACAATTTTCCAATATTTCAAATCTGAAACAGTAAAACTCATCATCAGGAATTATGTCGCGTTTCTTTTTATCGGTTATTGTTACATCCCTAGCACGTATACACGTATATTTTTTCAGACGGAAAAGCGAAGAAGATACATTTTTATTATAAATAATTGTTTAGCAAAATTCTACATTTTTACAATGATACTTATTTAAAACTACTTCATGGATCACTGAACTAAAAGGCTTCAATAACTATAAATATTTGTTCCACATACAAATTATTATTATTATGTCTGTGATTTAGCATGTTACCGCCCGGAAACTGCAATAATATGTTTGCATACAATAATAATGATCTCACTAGATTTCATTGTTCTGTTACAAAATCTTGCGATATTTCGTTAGTAAAAAAGATCAATACCACATTTTTAAATATTAATTTGATATCGGCATATGAAAATATCGCTATATTTCAGTGTATCGATATTTTTTTTAACTCCTATTGTTCAAAGTGTTGGAAACGAATAACAAAACTGCTAATTGCAATGACTGCTGATTTTTCAGGTTTAATATCGGTATCCGTTATCGGCCACATGAGTTTTAAAATATCGGGTATCGGCCAAAATTCCAGTATCGTGCATCCCGAGTTATTTTGGTAGTTTTAATGCTGCGTTCCATTTCAACTTGGAAGTCGGAAATTCCCAGTTCCGAGTAGGAAGTTTCAACTGGAACGCCCCCCTGAAGTCGGATTTCCCACTCGGAAAGTCGGACAACTCTCGCAGCTCCGAGTTCAGATTTAAAGATGGCCGCGCCCTGTGTTAGCAGTTTTAGAAGCTTCTGTAATGTTACATTTATTTACACTTCTTACTAATATTTTGTTGCATAAATCAATCGTACACGTAGTATTGGTTTATACAGATGTACGGGGAAGCTGCTGTAGTGTAATTCACATTTTTCATGTGGTATATGTGAACTACAACACCAGCTGTGCCAACAACGGCTAATAACAATAGCCTTAGCAAACGCGTTGTTTTGCTAGGTTGCTAACTTTTTTTCCGACCAGTGAGCTGGAACGCAAGTTGGTCGGGTGTGACGTCACCCCCCAGTTCCCACTTCCCAGTTCCGATGAAAATGGAACGCAGCATAAGTGGGAAACGTAAGAGGGTCAGCTGACCCACTAGCTGGTCGACTTTACCCCGAGGGTGGGGTCAAGTAAAGAACACATTTTTTTTCAATAATCATATTTTTATGGCCTTTTGTCCTAAAAACATTCAGATTATTTCTGTAAGTAGGAAACGTCCTGAATTAAAGTGAATGTGTGAATTTTCCTGATGATATTTTATCTTTGGAGGGGGGGGCAAATTAAAACTTGTGTCACGTGACCTCGCTCTCCCTTTGGCACTTCAGAGGTTCCATATCTGTGTCACATGATCAGACTTTCTGCTCATACTTCCGGGAGGGGGGGGGATCAGCAGCGCGAGGACAACTCTGAAAGGAGGGACCAGGACCAGGATCAGGGTCAGAGTCCTCCACCTGGACCCAGCGCCCTCCACCTGGACCCAGCGTCCTCCACCTGGACCCAGCGCCCTCCACCTGGACCCAGAGTCCTCCACCTGGACCCAGCGTCCTCCACCTGGACCCAGCGTCCCGTCTCCGGTCTCTCCCGGCAGTCACGTGACTCCGGCGCGCGCCTCCACGTGTCCCGCTGACCCTCACCGACATGGAGATCTCTTTCGCGGGGAAGCGGGCCTTGGTCACCGGAGCAGGAAAAGGTACCGACACCCGTCACTGACCCCCGCTGGTTACAGATGACCTCACCCCCCCGGACCGGCAGGGTGCCTGCGGACCCCCCAGGGACGCGACCTGCCTACTTTCTGATTCCTACGAAGCAGTTAATGCGTTTTCCTGCTTAAACTTCTCCAAACTACCAAATGCGCGAGAACTTTACCGGATTTTATTTAACCAGATAAAAACATTAAGATTAAGACTTCTTTAAAGATGAACTGGCCCAGAAAAGCTGCACAGTCAGAGTAAACTAAACAAATAAACAGAAAGAGCTAAATTAAACTTTAAAATGGTAAAATAATAAAGGGCAGTAATTTTTATCATTCAAAAACGGTGACAAATAAGAGTGAGAACGATGTTGGTTGGATTTATCTCAGTTTTTTAAACTTATGAAAATAATTCATTTTTGGAAAAAAATGAATTATCGTGTTAAAAACAGCTAAAATCTGACATGTCCGCGTGTTCGTTCATGCACAAAATGCTTAATGAAACCTTTAAAGTGCTGATGACACGACCTGAACTTCCAGTAACGTTGTCGTAAAATAACACAGCAGGATAAAATCAGTATTTCTGTGCAGTTAGACGTTAATCAGACGTGTATTTACGTAAATATCCGATGTTTAGGAGGTTCAGCTAAATGCTAACAGCTTTTTAGTGAAACTAGCCTCCATGACGTGACGTCAGTGAGATACGGAGTTACGGTCGGCTCATTGATTTACACGTATAATCAAAGATGGAAAACATGAAAGATGCTCCAGAACTGCTGGACTGGAACTGGTTTGTGGTGGATCATCACCAGTTCAGAGCAGTGATGATGATGAGGAGGAAGATGGAGACATCAGGTTCCAGGTTAGAACCGGACTAGAACTATAGAACCGGACTAGAACGCTAGAACCGGACTAGAACTGTAGAACCGGACTAGAACTGTAGAACCGGACTAGAACGCTAGAACCGGACTAGAACTGTAGAACCGGACTAGAACTGTAGAACCGGATTAGAACGCTAGAACCGGACTAGAACTGTAGAACCGGACTAGAACGCTAGAACCGGACTAGAACGTTAGAACCGGACTAGAACTGTAGAACCGGACTAGAACGCTAGAACCGGACTAGAACGTTAGTACCGGACTAGTACTGTAGAACTGGATTAGAACGCTAGAACCGGACTAGAACGTTAGAACCGGACTAGAACTGTAGAACCGGACTAGAACTGTAGAACCGGACTAGAACGCTAGAACCGGACTAGAACGCTAGAACCGGACTAGAACTGTAGAACCGGACTAGAACGCTAGAACCGGACTAGAACGTTAGAACCGGACTAGAACTGTAGAACCGGACTAGAACGCTAGAACCGGACTAGAACGCTAGAACCGGACTAGAACTGTAGAACCGGACTAGAACGCTAGAACCGGACTAGAACGCTAGAACCGGACTAGAACTGTAGAACCGGACTAGAACGCTAGAACCGGACTAGAACGTTAGAACCGGACTAGAACTGTAGAACCGGACTAGAACTGTAGAACCGGACTAGAACGCTAGAACCGGACTAGAACGCTAGAACCGGACTAGAACTGTAGAACCGGACTAGAACTGTAGAACCGGACTAGAACGCGAGAACCGGACTAGAACGCTAGAACCGGACTAGAACTGTAGAACCGGACTAGAACTGTATTCAGCTCTACAGTCTGTCTCCAGCTTCAGGTCCACTCGGTCCAGATAAAAGCTGTGATGCCGAAACACCGAGCGACTCAGAACTGGAAGCAGCTGACAGAGTCAGGCTGATAGAGGAGGCTCGTTCCCTGTTAGCTCGCTGCTAACGGCTAACCAGTTAGCTCGTAGCTAACCGGCTAACCAGTTAGCTCGTAGCTAACGGATAGCTACGGCAAATAATTATCCTTTAAAAATGAGAAGATACCTTCCATGGTTCCAGTGGAGTTTAAATAGCTGCTGTTTGTAAAGATGAGGATGGAGGAGACGTCCTCGTATAACCGAGGCGGGGGGGGGATCGCGACATTTCACCAAAACCCACAAGATTTCTTGACTGAACGACGAAATCTCGCGAGATTTCATTAGTGAAAATAGATCGATACCACATTTTTAAATATCGATATGATATCAGCATATGAAAATATTGCGATATTTCAGTGTATCGACATTTTTTTCTGGTAAATTCACCGTGATCCACGATAACACCATTATCCCACCTTCATCATAGAAACATCACCATCACTACTATGTTGCTAAGAGACGTCTATTTAGGCCTGGACATGATGATGAGGACACTTCTGTCCAACTGTCCACCAATCAGAGCTGAAATGGACTTTCTGATGATGAGGAGGAGTAGGTTTGTGAAGATAGAAGATTAAAAGTAGCAGAAATACCTGGAGACGAGGAAACGGGAGACGACCCACGATCAGCGAGCATGTCCTCCTCCTGTTGTCATGGTGACACGTGTCATGTGATCGTCTCAGTATTTATGCGTTTGTGGTTGAGGATAATCATTTTGGTGTGTGTACATCGCTCCTCCAGATTTATGTGACATTTTAATTCGTCCTGCCACAATCGCTCTCATTCGTCCCCGAGGGACACATCGGAGGTGGTGCTGAGTTCAGGGACACATGGGAATTCAGGACTCCCCATGCACAGCCGCTCTTCCTCCTCATTCGGGGCTGTGCAGTTAATCACTTTTCATGTCAAACTCATCGAGTTGAAACGGCTCGTTTTCCATTTTTCTGACACATTTTCTGGAGTTCAGCGGCGTCGACCCGGACGAGTCGTTCGGTCTCAGTCAGAAATGTTCGGTTTGGAACCTTCAGCCGTGAAACTGCAGCTTCACCTTTAGTTTGGGATATTTTTAATATATATAAGTAGGGATGCACGATATTATCAGCACCCTATCGGTATCGGCCTTTATCAGCCTTAAAACCGAGTATCGGACATCGGCCACCCCACCGATATTTAACCGATATTTAACCGATATTTAACTGATCAGGCCGCTGTTTCTAAAAAAAAGAAAAAAAAAAACTTCTTATTCTTCTTCTTCAAAAACTTCTTTTTACAGACTATAAAACTTCTAAAGGGATGGGAAAAAATATTGATACACTAAAATATCACGATATTTTCATATGCTGATATCCTATTGACATTTGAAAACACTGTATCAATCTATTATACGATTGAAATTTCGTGATATTTGGTCGTTCTGTTACAAAATCTCACAAGAATTCACAAAAACGTTGCAATATTTTCATATGCTGATATATCGACACTTAAAAACTCGGTATCGATCTATTCTATCAACGAAATCTCGCAATATTTCATCGTTCTGTTATGAAATTTTGTGGGAATTCACAAAATATCGTGAGATTTTGGAACAGAACGATAAAATCTCGCGAGGTTTTGTAAGTAAAATAGAATGATAGTGTGTTTCTAAATATCGATTTGATATCGGCATATGAAAATATCACAATATTTCAGTGTATCAGTATTTTTTCCCACCCTTATTTTTTAAAGTGTCAGAAACAGAAAACTAAACTGCTATTTGCAATGACTGCTTTGTCAGCTCTAATATCGGTGTTGATATCGGTTAGCGGCCACATGAGTTTTAAAATATTGGCATATTGGATATCGGCCAAAATTCCAATATTTTGCATCCCTATGTATAAGTATATTTATTCTTTATATATGGAGAAATTGCAGCTGCATACATTGTTTATTTTGGATTAACTAATGTTTTTCACATTTATTTAATGTTCAAAGTATATTTATTTTATGTAACAATGTTTTATACGTTGTAAACCAGCTGTGAGGTGCGTGTTTATTCTGAATTAGAACGTTTTGGGCAAATTATCAATGAATTATCTTTCATTGATAATTTGAGAAATGCTGAATAAAAGCAACGTGTTCATAAAAAGGAATCGCTGATTACATGATGGTGATTTCTGCACCTGTGGAGCACGTGGTCCTGACGCCCACTCAGGACGTGGGCTGGCTGAACCGGGGCTGGGGAGGGAGGGTGTGTGTGTGTGTGATCTGACTCCTGGTTTCCGGATGTTTCAGGAATCGGTCGGGCGACGGCGCTCGCTCTGGCCCGATGCGGGGCAAAGGTCACCGCTGTCACACGGACCCAGGCGGACCTGAACAGTCTGGTGCAGGAGGTACAGCCGACTCTGCCCTCCTCTGATTGGACGGGCCGGGTCTCAGACATAAACTCTGATTAACGTTCCATTATTTTATTTTATTCATTTAATTATTTGTATTTTCCGTCATAAGTAGGTGGGGTACTGAATAATTTGGGTTAAAATAGATATTTTAGAAAAAAATAAACAATGAAAAATGTTTTGTTTGGATCATTTTTCTGAGTTACAAACTGAAATCCTGTCTCTTGTCTAAAAAAAAAAAAGTAAGCTTCATGTTTATCATCAAAGAAGACGTTAAGCATGTGTTACCATGGTGATTTAGCCAGGCCCACAGAGAGTCACTGATGTATAAATCCAGTTTGCACCGCTTTGTTTTACAGTTGGAGGAAAAAGAAAAGATTGTGATAAATTTTATATATGTATTTATATGTATATATATACATATATATACATATATATACATATACACACTGCCCGGCCAAATAAAAAGTCTCCAACAAAAAAAAGGTGAAAGCTTTCACATTTGGTTGGAGCCTTTAGCTTTGATTGCGGCAGCATTCGCTGTGTTTCCAGAAGCTTCTGCAATGTCACCAGATTTATTTGCATCCTGTTGCATCAATTTTTCACCAAGATCTTGATGATGATTGTAGCGTCTGACCACAGCACATCCCAAAGATTCTCAATGGGGTTCAGGTCTGGACTCTGTGGGGGCCAATCCATGTGTGAAAATGATGTCTGATGATCCCTGAACCATCTTTCACAATCTGAGCCCGATAAATTCTGGCACGGTCATCTTGGAATATGGCCGTGCCATCAGGAAAGAAACATCCATTGATGGATTAACCTGCTCATTCAGTATATTCAGGTATCAGCTGACCTCATTATCTGAGCTCATACTGTTGCTGAACCTGGACCTGAGCAACTGCAGCAACCCCAGATCATCACACTGCCCCCACAGGCTCATACAGTAGCACTAGCATGATGCTGCATCACTTCATCTGCCTTTCCGGCCACATTTCTTCCTGGAAGACGATGGTCCACCATCCTTCCAGTTTTTCAGAATGCGTTGGACTGTTCTGAACCCAGTTTTAGTAGTTTCTGCATCTCCTTAGATGTTTTCACCTCTTCATGCCAATGATCTGACCCTTCTCAGACAGACTAACATCTTTTCCACCACCACGGATGTGTCTTTCCACATGGTTGTTTAGGAAATGAGAAGCAACTCATTGCACCAGTTGGGGTTAAATAAGTTGTTGCAGCTGAAAGATAATCGCCCATCATGTAATTATCCAATAGGAGGCTCCGACCTGTTTGCTTAGTTACATCCAGGTGGAGACTTTTTTTTGGGCCGGGCCGTGTATACATGTATAATCTATATCAGACGCTCCACGCGGAGCCTCCCCAGCCGGAGGAGACCCCGCTGCACCCTCCCTGTTCTGTCAGAGTTTTCTTTTCCTTTTTTAAAAATGCATTTTAGTTGTGTTTGGACAGTCTGTTTCAGAGCCAAACATCTCCTCTCCGTCCTCCGTCTCCCTCCACCCTGACTGCTGTTGGCTTTCTCTCCCAGTGCGAGTCCATCGTTCCAGTGTGTGTGGACCTGGCGGACTGGGCCGCCACCGAGACCGCCCTCCAGAACCTCGGCCCCATCGACCTGCTGGTGAATAACGCTGCCTGCGCCAACCTGCAGCCATTTCTGGAGGTCACACCCGACCAGTTCGACCAGTAAGACCAAGATGAGTCCCAGTATGAGTAGCTGCATCCAGGGTGATGTTTACCATCGTGTAGTAACACGTCTGTAAAAAGTAGTTCCAGGGTGATGTTTACCATCGTGTAGTAACACGTCTGTAAAAAGTAGTTCCAGGGTGACGTTTACCATCGTGTAGTAACACGTCTGTAAAAGTAGTTCCAGTGTGACGTTTACCATCGTGTAGTAACACGTCTGTAAAAGTAGTTCCAGGGTGATGTTTACCATTGTGTAGTAACACGTCTGTAAAAAGTAGTTCCAGGGTGATGTTTACCATCGTGTAGTAACACGTCTGTAAAAAGTAGTTCCAGGGTGATGTTTACCATCGTGTAGTAACACGTCTGTAAAAAGTAGTTCCAGTGTGACGTTTACCATCGTGTAGCAACACGTCTGTAAAAAGTAGTTCCAGGGTGACGTTTACCATCGCGTAGTAACACGTCTGTAAAAAGTAGTTCCAGGGTGACGTTTACCATCGTGTCGTAACACGTCTGTAAAAAGTAGTTCCAGTGTGACGTTTACCATCGTGTAGTAACACGTCTGTAAAAAGTAGTTCCAGTGTGACGTTTACCATCGTGTAGTAACACGTCTGTAAAAAGTAGTTCCAGGGTGATGTTTACCATCGCGTAGCAACACGTCTGTAAAAAGTAGTTCCAGGGTGACGTTTACCATCGCGTAGTAACACGTCTGTAAAAAGTAGGTCCAGGGTGACGTTTACCATCGTGTCGTAACACGTCTGTAAAAAGTAGTTCCAGGGTGATGTTTACCATCGTGTCGTAACACGTCTGTAAAAAGTAGTTCCAGGGTCACGTTTACCATCGTGTCGTAACACGTCTGTAAAAAGTAGTTCCAGGGTGATGTTTACCATCGTGTAGTAACACGTCTGTAAAAAGTAGTTCCAGTGTGACGTTTACCATCGTGTAGTAACACGTCTGTAAAAGTAGTTCCAGGGTGATGTTTACCATCGTGTAGTAACACGTCTGTAAAAAGTAGTTCCAGGGTGACGTTTACCATCGTGTAGTAACACGTCTGTAAAAAGTAGTTCCAGGGTGATGTTTACCATCGTGTAGTAACACGTCTGTAAAAAGTAGTTCCAGGGTGACGTTTTCCATCGTGTAGTAACACGTCTGTAAAAAGTAGTTCCAGTGTGACGTTTACCATCGTGTAATAACACGTCTGTAAAAAGTAGTTCCAGGGTGACGTTTACCATCGTGTAGTAACACGTCTGTAAAAAGTAGTTCCAGGGTGACGTTTACCATCGTGTAATAACACGTCTGTAAAAAGTAGTTCCAGGGTGACGTTTACCATCGTGTAGTAACTCGTCTGTAAAAAGTAGTTCCAGGGTGATGTTTACCATCGTGTAGTAACACGTCTGTAAAAAGTAGTTCCAGGGAGATGTTTACCATCGTGTCGTAACACGTCTGTAAAAAGTAGTTCCAGGGTGATGTTTACCATCGTGTAGTAACACGTCTGTAAAAAGTAGTTCCAGGGTGATGTTTACCATCGTGTAGTAACACGTCTGTAAAAAGTAGTTACAGGGTGATGTTTACCATCGTGTAGTAACACGTCTGTAAAAAGTAGTTCCAGTGTGACGTTTACCATCGTGTAGTAACACGTCTGTAAAAGTAGTTCCAGGGTGATGTTTACCATCGTGTAGTAACACGTCTGTAAAAAGTAGTTCCAGGGTGACGTTTACCATCGTGTAGTAACACATCTGTAAAAAGTAGTTCCAGGGTGATGTTTACCATCGTGTAGTAACACGTCTGTAAAAAGTAGTTCCAGGGTGACGTTTTCCATCGTGTAGTAACACGTCTGTAAAAAGTAGTTCCAGTGTGACGTTTACCATCGTGTAATAACACGTCTGTAAAAAGTAGTTCCAGGGTGACGTTTACCATCGTGTAGTAACACGTCTGTAAAAAGTAGTTCCAGGGTGACGTTTACCATCGTGTAATAACACGTCTGTAAAAAGTAGTTCCAGGGTGACGTTTACCATCGTGTAGTAACTCGTCTGTAAAAAGTAGTTCCAGGGTGATGTTTACCATCGTGTAGTAACACGTCTGTAAAAAGTAGTTCCAGGGAGATGTTTACCATCGTGTAGTAACACGTCTGTAAAAAGTAGTTCCAGGGTGATGTTTACCATCGTGTAGTAACACGTCTGTAAAAAGTAGTTCCAGGGTGATGTTTACCATCGTGTAGTAACACGTCTGTAAAAAGTAGTTACAGGGTGATGTTTACCATCGTGTAGTAACACGTCTGTAAAAAGTAGTTCCAGGACGACATTTACCATCGTGTAGTTACACGTCTGTAAAAAGTAGTTCCAGGACGATGTTTATTATCGTGTAGTAACACGTCTGTAAAAAGTAGTTCCAGGGTGATGTTTACCATCGTGTAGTAACACGTCTGTAAAAAGTAGTTCCAGGGTGATGTTTACCATCGTGTAGGAACACGTCTGTAAAAAGTAGTTCCAGGGTGACATTTACCATCGTGTAGTTACACGTCTGTAAAAAGTAGTTCCAGGGTGATGTTTACCATCGTGTAGTTACACGTCTGTAAAAAGTAGTTCCAGGACGATGTTTATTATCGTGTAGTAACACGTCTGTAAAAAGTAGTTCCAGGGTGATGTTTACCATCGTGTAGTAACACGTCTGTAAAAAGTAGTTCCAGGGTGATTTTTACCATCGTGTAGTAACACGTCTGTAAAAGAAGTTCCAGGGTGACGTTTACCATCGTGTAGTAACACGTCTGTAAAAAGTAGTTCCAGGGTGATTTTTACCATTGTGTAGTAACACGTCTGTAAAAAGTAGTTCCAGGGTTATGTTAACCATCGCGTAGTAACACGTCTGTAAAAAGTAGTTCCAGGGTGATGTTTACCATCGTGTAGTAACACGTCTGTAAAAAGAAGTTCCAGGGTGACGTTTACCATCGTGTAGTAACACGTCTGTAAAAGTAGTTCCAGGGTGATGTTTACCATCGTGTAGTAACACGTCTGTAAAAGTAGTTCCAGGGTGATGTTTACCATCGTGTAGTAACACGTCTGTAAAAAGTAGTTCCAGGGTGACGTTTACCATCGTGTAGTAACACGTCTGTAAAAAGTAGTTCCAGGGTGATGTTTACCATCGTGTAGGAACACGTCTGTAAAAAGTAGTTCCAGGGTGACGTTTACCATCGTGTAATAACACGTCTGTAAAAAGTAGTTCCAGGGTGATGTTTACCATCGTGTAGTAACACGTCTGTAAAAAGTAGTTCCAGGGTGACGTTTACCATCGTGTAGTAACACGTCTGTAAAAAGTAGTTCCAGGGTGATGTTTACCATCGTGTAGGAACACGTCTGTAAAAAGTAGTTCCAGGGTGACGTTTACCATCGTGTAATAACACGTCTGTAAAAAGTAGTTCCAGGGTGATGTTTACCATCGTGTAGTAACACGTCTGTAAAAAGTAGTTCCAGGGTGACGTTTACCATCGTGTAAAAACATCTCCAGCTTACAGTTTGTTGTGTTGCTGCATCAGATTCATAATCAGTGAATATTTTCCATGAAATGCAAAAATGTCTCAGTTCCAACATTTAATTTGTTGTTTATGTTCTACTGGGAGTCAAAAATGCTTCAGATTAGGAAATTATCGCGTTCCAGAAGACCCAACTCCTCTGGAACTGCGGTTGTAAATGTTTTCCAGGTTTCTGTCTGGCATTGTGACAAAGTTAATGATTCACACTGAGTTAACTCTGAATAAGTGTCAGAAATCAGTCATGTAACCGCGGTGCTGAAGGTTCAGATGTTCGTGTGCAGCCGTCAGATCGCTTCTACATTCGTGCAGTGATGCGGCTCCTGATGTAACACAGACGTGAGGAAGCAGGACGAACATCCGTCGCTTCGTCCTAACCTGCTGTGTTTATGTTCCACAGATCGTTCAGCGTCAACGTGAAAGCGGTGCTGCACGTCTCCCAGGTAAACCAGTCTGGACCGGACCAGAACTCAGAGCAGAAAAACGCAGATTTCCACCTGAACACGAATTCAAACGCAGGAGAGTCCTCCACCAGCTCCGTCTGGGTCTCGTAGAGCCGAAATCACGGCATGTTTTCACCATTCATCAGTTTTTCTGATGACGTCGATGTGTCGAGGCAGAACCCGCCTCCTACACCAGGACCTGAAGGAGCCTCTGACTGAACACACTCCTTCACCTTTTCTTCTTTTTTTAACACTTATTTCCATGAAAACGGGAAACGACTGCAGAGATTTACTGAAACGTGTTCCAGCATAAATCCAGACCCAGAACCGAATCAGAAAGAAAACACAGATTTGTTATTTTAGTTTGGAGAGAAAACTTGGAAACATCCTAAGAAAGTCAGATGGTTAAAAATGTTAAATCAAAGATTTAAAAATGAAACTAAAAACAATAAAAGATTGAAACTTTTAATGTAGAGAAAAATAAAATGATGATAGAGGAATTATACAAATGAAACAAATAAAAGGATGAGGATGTGAAGATGAGGATGTGAGCATAAGGATGTGAGGATGAGGATGGGAGGATGAGGATGTGACGATAAAGATGTGACGATGAGGATGTGAAGATGAGGATGGGAGGATGAGGATGTGACGATAAAGATGTGACGATGAGGATGTGAAGATGAGGATGTGACGATGAGGATATGACGATGAGGATGTGAAGATGAGGATGTGACGATGAGGATATGACGATGAGGATGTGAGGATGAGGATGTGACGATAAAGATGTGACGATAAAGATGTGACGATGAGGATGTGACGATGAGGATGTGACGATGAGGATGTGACGATGAGGATGTGATGATGAGGATGTGATGATGAGGATGTGAGAATGAGGATGAGGACGATGAGGATGTGAGGATGAGGATGTGAGGATAAAGATGTGAGGATGAGGATGTGAGGATGAGGATGTGACGATGAGGATGTGAAGATGAGGATGTGAGATGAGGATGAGGATGTGAAGATGAGGATGTGACGATGAGGATGTGAGGATGAGGATGTGAGGATGAGGATGTGAGGATGAAGATGTGAGGATGAGGATGTGAGGATGAGGATGTGAAGATGAGGATGTGATGATGAGGATGTGAGGATGAGGATGTGATGATGAGGATGTGAGGATGAGGATGTGAGGATGAGGATGTGAGGATGAGGATGTGATGATGAGGATGTGAGGATGAGGATGTGAGGATGAGGATGTGAGGATGTGAGGATGAGGATATGATGATGAGGATGTGATGATGAGGATGTGAAGATGAGGATGTGATGATGAGGATGTGAGGATGAGGATGTGATGATGAGGATGAGGATGTGACGATAAAGATGTGAGGATGAGGATGTGAGGATGAGGATGTGAGGATGAGGATGTGGATGAGGATGTGATGATGAGGATGTGATGATGAGGATGTGAGGATGAGGATGTGAGGATGAGGATGTGAGGATGAGGATGTGAGGATGAGGATGTGAGGATGAGGACGTGAAGATAAGGATGTGAGGATGAGGATGTGAGGATGAGGATGTGATGATGAGGATGTGAGGATGAGGATGTGAGGATGAGGATGTGAGGATGAGGATGTGAAGATGAGGATGTGGGGATGAGGATGTGAGGATGAGGATGTGATGATGAGGATGTGAGGATGAGGATGTGATGATGAGGATGTGAGGATGAGGATGTGAGGATGAGGGTGAGGATGAGGATGAGGATGATGAGGATGTGAGGATGAGGATGAGGATGAGGATGTGATGATGAGGATGTCAAGGATGAGGATGTGATGATGAGGATGTGAGGATGAGGATGTGAAGATGAGGATGTGAGGATGAGGATGTGAAGATGAGGATGTGAAGATGAGGATGTGAGGATGAGGATGTGAGGATGAGGATGTGAGGATGAGGATGTGATGATGAGGATGTGAAGATGAGGATGTGAAGATGAGGATGTGATGATAAGAATGTGAGGATAAGAATGTGAGGATGAGAATGTGAGGATGAGGATGTGATGATGAGGATGTGAGGATGAGGATGTGAGGATGAGGATGTGATGATGAGGATGTGAGGATGAGGATGTGATGATGAGGATGTGATGATGAGGATGTGAGGATGAGGATGTGAGGATGAGGATGTGAAGATGAGGATGTGAGGATGAGGATGTGAGGATGAGGATGTGAGGATGAGGATGTGAGGATGAGGATGTGAGGATGAGGATGTGAAGATGGGGGTGTGAGGATAAGGATGTGATGATGAGGATGTGAGGATGAGGATGTGAGGATGAGGATGTGATGATGAGGATGTGAGGATGAGGATGAGAGGATGAGGATGTGAGGATAAGGATGTGATGATGAGGATGTGAGGATGAGGATGTGATGATGAGGATGAGGATGGATGATCCTCTAATTACTAAATACGGATGTGTGTGGGCAGATTGTGGCTCGTGGGATGAAGGCCAGAGGATCAGAGGGCTCCATCGTCAACGTGTCCAGCCAGGCCTCCCAGTGCGCCCTGAGAGACCACGCCGTCTACTGTGAG